>CM044008.1:21631160-21856448 GCA_024085815.1 Flaveria linearis
TAATTTGTATTATATGCACATTAATGTTATCTACTTGAATGATTCACTTTTATGATGTTAACATTGATGTGATCAAGTATACATAGAAAAAACATATGAAGTTATGATGGTTCAGTTTAAATTGTAAAAACTTAGATAAGAAAAATACAATGTAAAAATTAATTCGAAAATCATGAAAAAGTTGTGTGTTAAAAATGAGCGTTATCAAATAAGAAAACGCATTTACAAAAACTATATAACCTACGAAATAATGTAAAACCGTGGCATACCAAATTTAACATTTTAAAACAAATATGTGTACAACTAAATATAAATATTGAAATAATGAAAAGATTTCAATAATAAAAAAATTCAATAATAAAAAAAACAAAATAGAAGTTATGTGGGTGCGTGTAAATTGAAAAAGGGGCCTACTAAAGAGACGCCCTGTGGGATAAATGGACGCCCTCCGGGATAAATGGACGCCCTCCTTACGGGCCGTAAGGCCCTTCACGGGCCGTATGGGTCAAATCAGTCATTCAAAAACGTAATTCAAGAAAGTAACGGCCCGTGAATATGATCACGGTCGTATTAATCCATATCCCGTGAAGCCAGTCACGGCCCGTGTGTCATTCCAGATACGGGCCGTGAACGTCTTTACGGGTCCTAGTATCACCTTTAATAATTTGACGAGATATATTATTCCTCGTTTTTCGTGTAATTTTGTATTTATTACGTTATTTGATATGACGTAATATTCCTCGATAATCGTGTAATTTTGAATTTATAACATTATTTGATATGACGTAATATTCCTCGATATTCGTGTTAATTATGTGACGAGATGCAATATTACATTTCAACTACTATATAAACGCTAGTTTATAAATTCATTTCATAATTCAAATTTCTACGATATAAATTCATTTCATTTCAACTACTACATAAACGCAATATTCCATTTCAAGTGCTATATTAACGTTAATATTTCACGTTACGATGTCTTTCTGGGATAGCAACTATTTATTCGGTTCGGAATCTAACTATTACCCTCAGGAGGGTTACGGTTACCCTCAGGAGGGTTACGGTTATTACGATGAGGCTGCTTCAAACTATCTAGGACAGTTCGCGTCCAATTACGGCGGAAATGACGGCGGCGATGACGGGGGTGATAACGGTGGCGATAGCAGCGGGGATAATGACGGTTCTGGTTCCGGTAAAAAGGGTTTATACGACACGAATCAGGTTATAAGATATATCATATATAGTTTTACTTTCATTTTACTATCATTTAGTAATAACTAACTAAAAATATTAAATTGATTAGGTTTTCTCATCTCGTGAAGAATTAGTTGATTGGGCAACTAACGTGGGGCGAGAAAATGGGTTCGTTATTGTCACCAAACGTTCAAAAAGAAATTCGAATGGTTTGGTGGTTAAAATTTGGTTGAAATGCGATCGGAGTGGTGTATATAAGGGAGCATCCACTCTAAGAAAAAGTGACACGAAAAAACAAACTGTCAATTTGAATTGCAGGGTAAGTACCAGATGCAGAGAGATGGGTGGATTATAGTTGTTGTGGATGATACTCATAACCATGTGTCACACCCTCAAATTCCGGGTCTGGAATCTATCACGGAGGGGTGAGCAAACAGGATCGAACACAGTAGTTACACATGAGATGCAGTTATCTATATGATAAGTTTTAGATAACCATTTCATTAATAATCAGAGTATTAAATATTATACGCAGCGGAAATAATATATATATTGTTTCTTAACAATACGTCTAATCATGTCTTATCAATAACCGATATGTATCTGGAGCTCTTATATGATACTACGTGCATGTCCATAAGCTCCTAATAGATACCTGAGAATACATGTAAATCAAGTGTCAACACAGGGTTGGTGAGTTCATAGGTAAGTAAAACATATTTGATAAATCATCCATTATCATTCAAAGAAGGGTTTACTGTAAAAGTGTGAGTTTAATTTTACTCACCGGTATATGAATAGCCTGTCGGAACCCTTTTTAATAAGGTGAACTCGCTATCCCACATACCTACTAAGTACAAGCCCAACAAATCATATACATAGGATTTGTCCATGTCACTTAGTTTATTATTTTTATGTACAAGTCCAACAAATCCTTCACATAGGATTTGTCCATGTATCATAGTTTAATTTTTCCCTTTTCCTTTTTATGTGTGTATTATGCCAGTTTTAATAATTCAAATCAGAGGGCGCGAATCCTCTCTTTACATTTATCCTCATATGGGTGGTAAGTGGAACTATAATGGCAAAACTTATATAGCGCAACAATCTGCCTTCCCACAGAATAGTCATCCCGAATGACAGCGAGATCTTTGTGCATCTGATAAGGACCACATGTCCAAACCTTTGTGGGGGTTAGTCACTCCCCGATAGTACTATCCAAAAGATCCCTGCCTTGTTTATAGCCCAGTTTACACAGAAGGATTTTCATAATAACCATATGTAATCATAAATGTGATCCAATTATTATTTAACATAATACACAAAATAATTTGTAACTTTAATTACAACATGTATTCCAGCCCCAAAATATTTAAATGATTAAAAAGGGGAATAGTTATGAACTCACCTCAGTCCTTGTGTGGTGTTGACAACCTAGTAAATTCCTGCTAAGGAATTATAATTCACATAAGCAAACAAATACAAATCCATAACCTAAATAAGTTAGATCTTGAACCTGGCGTTCATTTGATCTAAGGTTTGGTTCTCGGGGATTTGTTTTAAACATATAATTAAATCATTTTATTATCTTTGTTAATTCATTAATAACTAAAGATATATATTTTATAAATTTTAATTAATTTAATAATGATTTTAACATATCATTATATTCTAAGTAAATTATAGATATTATTTAAACATGTGAGTTTATATTTAATTTTGTAAGATTTTATAATTTAATATATAAAATCTAATTTATGTTTATCATGTTTAAAACACAAATAGAATACTTTAATATTTTATAATTTAATTTATAAAATCTATTAGTAAGATTTATAAATAGACACAAATTATCTAAACATTATATTTAGGATAATGTTATTATAATAAATAATAAATAATAACATATTGTTAAATCATAACATATTTACATGATAACATAATATAATTTATCGAATTATTATTTATGTTCAATAATTAATAATTATAACATAATAGATTATGTTCAATAAATAATATAAATTATCTAATTATTAATTATGTTATCCATATTATGTATAAACATTATTTATGATTATGTGTAATAATCTAGTCCATTTTTATAAAAATGATTATTTATAATAATATTTTATAACATTTATAATAAATAAATAAATAAATAAATAAGGTTTTTAAAGAAATAATTTTCCAGAATATAATTAAATAACTTATAAAATTAACAAAGTTTATAAAAACTGTTTTTATAATTTTTAGTTATTTTTCTGTATTTTTAAATAGTGTAAAAGGCTTTTAAAAAAAATAATGTTGGGGGCAGGGTTCGAACCCCTGACCTCCGGTTCACAAGCACAACACACAAACCAGTAAACCAAGGCTCTAAGCCGCAAGAGATCTCGGTTCCAATTGTTTTTAAACACCAACCGATTGATCATCCCCAAACCGAAGAACCCTAGATCCAATTTGAGTAAAATTGAACCCCAATTCCATTATGTTAACGAAATTAAACTTAGGGCTTTCATTGCCCATATGAAATCGAGTGTGAGGATGTGTTTAATTACCTGCTTTGATTCGGGTTGATGGTAAGAACAGATAAGAACAAGCCGCGGCAAAGAAAGAATCGGTTCGAGTCGATTTTGTTGATGATAACCAAATTAATTGCACAGAAAGCTTCGTGTGATGTTAATGAGATAAAACCTTGTGTTAATTTCAGTGCAGATGGGTCGGAGTGTGGTGCTCGAATAGGTTGCAGGTCGCGGAAGACGATGATGATTAATGGGTGTGATTTGTTGTGTTTCATTGAAATTGTACTCACGGTTAGTTTATAAACAATCAAGAGATTGTTAGTGCACCATCCATTTCGATTATTATTATTGTTAAGTGCACAATTTCGGTGGATGTCGGCCGAACTTTCGGTCGAAGTGGAAACCACACCAAACCGACACCATTATCCAATTTTTTAAGTGCCCACGAGTTCGAAACTCCCACTATAATGTGTCGGTAGCTTTAATTAGGTAAAAAACCGCGTTTGTTGGGGTGTTGTGGACTCGCCGGAGTTGGCCGGAGAGGTGGCCGGCGGCGAGAAGGGTCGACGGGCGGTGGGTTGGGATTTAAAACAAATTTACAAGAATGGTCCCTGTGGTTTGATATGTTTATTATTTCATGTATAAAAGTTTTAAACAAGTTTCAAAAATTACAAACCAGTCCCTGGACTTATTAAATCACTTTTAATAAATTTTTGTAAATTGTTATTAATAATAATAATATTTTCATTATTATTATTATTATCATTATTAACATTATTATTTTTAATAATATCATTATTATTATTATTATTATTATTATTTTTATTATTATTAATACTATTATTAAATATTAATAAAAATACAAAAACTAATTTGTAAATCACATAAACTTTATATTAAATCACGAAAAATTTTCGGGTTGTCACACCATGAACCTGCTGAACACCTGGAAGGACATGCATACGCAATGAGGCTCACCGAAAATGAGCTTTCTACTGTAAAGAATCTGTCCGAGCAAAATATTGACCCTCGAAACATTCTAGGCACGTTGAGGGAACAAAATCCCAATAACGTGTCTGTGTTACGAACCATATACAACGCTCGGGCAAAAATAAAAAAGTCCACCAGAATTGGTGAAACCCCAATGCAGGTTTTTTTTTCTATACTACAACAACATCAATATATTTACACCCCTCACATTGAGGAACCGACAAATACCGTCGACGGGGTTTTTTTTATACATCCCACATCTCACACATTATGGCGTGCGTACCCACACGTGCTGATGATTGACACAACATACAAAACTAACTTGTATAAAATGCCTTTTGTTCAAATGGTTGGTGTGACATCCACCCTGAAATCTTTTTCTGTTGCTCACGCATTCATTGACTATGAGCGTGAAGCCAACTTCAGATGGGTGTTAGAGCAACTAAAAGCAACGCTGGAAGATAAGTGTATGGAGCCCCGTGTTATACTAATCGACCGAGACCTCGCTCTGATGAATGCGTCAGAAGAAGTTTTTCCGAGTGCTGTTCGATTACTTTGCAGATGACATATTTCGGAAAATATTGCTAAACATTGTAAGGCGAGTTTTTCAAATGAAGAGTGGGGTGCTTTTCAGCATGTGTGGTCGGTACTTATTAACTCTGAAACGGAAGACATATACGCTTATAATTACGACCGGCTTTATCGCAGATTGGTGTCCAACCATTCAAGTAAGTTTTCTAGTGTTATTCTTAAAAATATATGTATATTTACATAAAAATAAGTACATTTTTTTAATAAGAGTGCTGATGTACCTCAAAAATAACTGGTTGGACCCCTACAAAGAGAGATTTGTGTCGGCGTGGATAAATATAAGTTATAACTTCGGTCAGCACACAACGAACCAAGTTGAGAGCCAACATTCGTTGTTGAAAAGTTACCTGAAAGTAACCAATAGTACCCTGGATAGATTTATTCCTTTCATTAATAATATCTTAGCTACCCAGGAAATTGCTATAAAAGAAAGTTTTACCAAAAGCAAAATCATGCTTATGGTGCAGCATAATCATGAAGTGCTTAAATTGCTGCGAGGTAACGTTTCTATTGCGGCTTTGGATATGTTAGTCGGTGAGATTAACAGGATAAATCATCTAATTATATCCAAAGAATCATGTGGCTGCCATCTTTTTACCAGCTTTGGTCTTCCGTGTGCTTGTAAATTAAACAATTACTTTCAAACAGGTGAATGTTCTTTTACGTTTTTTATTTTTTCATGAAAACTTTTATTATATTTTATTTAATATATTATTTTATAGGTCAATGTATCCCGCTCGATGCCATTGATGTTTTTTGGAGGAAGCTAGATTTTTCACCTGCGTATATTGTACGGGAGGTTCAAGTAGATGTACATAAAGAGATGGAGATGGTGACAAAACATTTACTTGTCCAACCCGAAAATGTGAAAAGATCTTTGATTAATATTTTCAAATCTTTCATTAATCCTTCAAAAATGGATAAAAAACCTCCTAAAGTCCAAACACATACACGGGGTCGTCCAAAAAAAGATAAGCAAAAAGAAACAATATTAGACGCCCCAAGACATAGTTCATATGTTCAACCGAGAGAAAATTTTGAAGGTCCGCCAACATATTCAAGTTCGGTGGTGAAGTCAAAACAAGGGCCTTTGCAGCGCAGTCAATCCATGTCTTCAAAATCAAGAGCCAAAGATGGATTATCTCAACAGAGTTCCAAGTTTTCATATATCCCGGGCGACGAAGATAAAAACAATTTTTTCCGGTTTAACCGCTTGATTCCATCATTCTTTTTCCCGTATATTTCAGGTGCGGATGATGTTTTAGCGGACGGCAATTGTGGTTTTCGTGCTATAGCACTCGCATTGGGATATGGTGAAAATCACTGGCGTTTTATACGTACGGAACTTATATCTGAGTTGGATGAAAACAGACATAGGTACGCTACGATGTTTCCTGATATAAACGAAATAAGGGAATCATTAAACTGGAATGGGTTAGGTGCGGCTCCACACAAAAATTGGATGACAGTGCCACCTGCTACAATCCTTATTGCTAACAGGTTTCGAGTGGAGAAAATTTTGAAGATCGGCAACTCCGCTACTTTTTTTCCGTTCTGGTTATCTCCTCGTGATATCAGTGAACATCATATAATTTCAATTGCTTATGTTCAAGATTGCCATTTCATTAGAATTCGATTAGTGGGTGACTATCCAATGCCTGTTGCGAGCAAATATTGGCATTTGTACAAAACAGAAAACGCCAATGATTGGGAGGCTATATACGGAAGTCGAATTCAAAAATATCTTGAACTAAGGCCCGTAGACCCGGTTGAACATGTAGATTTAGTATAGTTTACACATTTATCAATTCTTTCAATTCTTTATTTATTCAATTCTTTATTGTTATTGAATTGTAAACATGTAATCTATTATTTATTCAATTCTTTATTGTTGTTGAATTATAAACATGTAATCAATTCTTTCGTTTTCCAAAGAAAAATGCAATAAGAAGATTATCGAATTTTTCTTCAACCTTTGAATTTGTTTATATGAGCTGGGCATTTGGTTAGCATAAAAGGTGTGTAGGAATGTTAATGATATGAGATGCATAATATATGTTGAGATTCAAGTATGTTTTTCAGTGCAACTTTTTCGACTGAGATTCAAGTATGTTTATATAATTGCAGAGCCTGGCGTCAGATTTTCTGAAGAATTATATATTTCTTTATGTGGGACGAGTAGGTTCAAGTACTGATTTTATTCTCCAAAAGGTTGATTTAATATTATTCGTACAAACCACTTCCTCCACAAGCACAACCAATTGTAAACATATAATTAAACATTTAAACGTCATCCAAAATAACTCATAATATATAAACATAATTTTTCAATTTTTTTACATAAAAGGTAAATAAAACAATAAAATCCTACTATCTATGCGTCATGACCACCACCAGCATCACCACCACCAGCATCCTCCGCATCACCACCACCAGCAGCCTCCTCGTTATCACCCGCAGGTCGTCTGACAAACGGAGGCAACTCCGGCCGAGGGGGGAGGTCGATACCCTGGCTAGCAGCAAAAATGCTGCACGCATCCGCCGTCCATACTAGCAAGGCCTGGGACTGGCGCAACAAATGTAGTGCCTCCGCCATAAACTCCCCCGTCGACGGAATCTGCCGAATGATGGTCCTGGGAACAGGCGGTGGGACGGGTGGTCTAGCGTGTGGCTGGGGCTGCGGCTGCTGCTGCGGCGCCGACTGCTCCTCCTCCTCACCAACGTCTGGCACCGGCTGCCAGATGGTCCGACCACCATCAGTGGACCATCGGAGGTCGTCGCCAAATTTGGCGGCAATCCCCATGGCCATGACGGTCTGTTGACCCAAAATCCGAGGCGGCGTGTCCGTAGTCTGCCTAGCAATTAGGGCGTCCGTAAACAACCCTAAGCGCGAGGCAATGACGTTGATGTACGAGCCGCAAACAATCGGGCTATCCATCTGCAAAACAATCAAACAATAGGCATAATTATGAATCGCATAATAGATAATACTTATTTATTAACAATTAGTAGAAATATTTTTTTACCTTGCCCTGAATGACGCTCAAAAAATAGGCGGCCATGCAGTGAGCTAGATTCACCCGTCTAGGTGAAAGCAAGGCCCTCAGAAAAAATAAGTCAAGGAGCGACACCTGCTCCATGCTCTGGTCTCTGCCGGCAATGGTGCCGGCAATGCACCGGTGTAGATACCGGTGCAAAGGATCCCTAATGGAGGTCGCCCTAATGGCGCCCTCCCACGGCTGGTCGGAAATGGTCGGCCACCATCCGACCAAAGGAGCCGCCTCCGACTGGACCTCGTCAGAATAAAAACGAGGATCCTGCGTCTCCTCGTGGGTGTAAAACCCAAGAGTCACCGCCCACTGGGCGAGGGTGAACTCGTACCTACCGGTCCCCAGCATAAATCGAACCACTATGTGCTCGCGGGGGTCCTGATCCTCAGAGGCGGGAGTGAACGGAAACGTACACAAAAACTGCAACGTCAGCTCCCGGTAGCCCCTCCTCGATCCCAAATCAAACATCCGCCTCCACGGCGTCTCTCCGTCCAGCCCGATGATATCCTGGGCACGTGCTATGTCTCCGACCTCCTCTAGCACGTCCCAGTC
Source organism: Flaveria linearis (assembly GCA_024085815.1). Taxonomy (NCBI): domain Eukaryota; kingdom Viridiplantae; phylum Streptophyta; class Magnoliopsida; order Asterales; family Asteraceae; genus Flaveria; species Flaveria linearis. Next base: position 21,640,060 of record CM044008.1, read on the forward strand.
GATAGTGCGTGTCCCCTTCAAGGGACGTCCAATCAGCTTCCACAGCTTAAGCCGTGGCTGTGTCTCCCTCGGAAAACGAAGATCAGTGTGTGGGTCCAGAAAGTCACCCTGACCCTCGGGCTCAGTCTCCGGACGTGTACGTTTGCGGGGCGGCATAATCTGCAAAAAAAAAATTTAAATTCACAAGAACAAAAAGGGTTAAGGCCCGTGAAGCAGACTCACGACCCGTAACCCTCCAAATTTTCAAAGGGTTACGGCCCGTGAAAGGGAGTCACGGCCCGTATCCCCCAGTTTTTCAAAATTTTCAGAATTTTTTAATAAAATTTTAATATATTTAAACGATAAATACACAAAAATAAATTACGAATTTGCATACGTACCGTAGTAATGAGTCGACGGTATGAAAATGATGAAAAAACGGAGGTCGTGACAGAGTAAATCGTATGTGTGTTTAGGGGGGCGTAAATGAACAAATGGGCCGTGAGGTCCTATATATTATCCCGCCTCACGGTCGTGACGGTCCTCACGGCCCGTTACATATTTTCCTCATGGCCCGTAACATACCTCACGGCCCGTGAGACTTTGTAAATTTTAAAAATCACCCGTTGACACTACACGGCCCGTAATGTGGAAACGAAACGGCCCGTGAAGGGCCTCATGGGCCGTATACTAATTTTTTATGTCTATAAATTCAACCACTTTCCACAATCAATTCACACAAATTTACTCAATACCCAAACGATGAGTGCTACAAGTGATCAAAATCCGTGGACGGATGAAGAAGAGGTCACTTTAGTAAGATCTTGTATCGAAAATTCAGGGACTATCCCTCCAAATTCAATATTTTGGAACCGTGTTTCAACTCGTTTTCATCAAATTCTCGAACGTGAAGAATATCGCACCACTCGTGAACTTAGCAACAAGTGGTCTGACTTGAGAAGGAAGGTCACGACATTTCACTAGCTCTACAAAGACGTTTACAAAAATCGAAATACGTTATGGAATGATACGGATATTATGACAAGAAGTCAAGAAAGATATCGGGAGAATTTTGGAATTTCTTTTAACCATTTTGCGGCTTGGATCTTTTATAAAGATCAAGAAGATTAAAAATTGTGTGTTTTAGTATTGTGTGATAATAACGATTTGTCGTTTTTAATAAAGTGTGCTAATAAACGTTTATGTTTTAATAAAATATTTCATTACTGTTCTACATTATACGTCTACCATACAGTTCGTCTGCCATAAATCTTCGGAATCTAAAGCAAGCATCCTGTAAGCTAACCTCTTGCCACTCTAAAGATCTATTTTGAACCAACCTACGCAATAACATACAAATTACAACTCCCGAATCTCGACCAATATGACCGGCGTTAGGAGGCCAAACGGTTTCACCCGATACCACCAGTTCTTCGATTTGTTCTTGTCCGGAGTGCTGCCAATATTGTATACGTGACAGAAAATGTAAAAAGTACGATTCGAATTGTACGAAAATCGTTCGGGCATTACGATGAATGCACCATGAATCATCACACGTATTTGTCGGCATTCGTATGGAGAATATATACGAACTTGTAGTGAGTCCATAGAAATCTTAAAAAGATACCAATTTTCTTCGTCATCAGTCATTGGTACGTAAACCTACAAAACAATTTAATTCACGGTTATAAATTCATGATTTTTATTGTAAAACATGAAAACAGTATTACCGTATTAACTTCCCATAACGCGGGATATAGACAGTCACTCCCGTCTCCATATTCGTTACCATTAACGGACCCCGGGTATATTAAGTTAAACCACTCAAATGGGAGAATCGTCCAACGATCACTACCTGGCAACTCTTCGGTTCTACGTATTTCTTCGTATCTCCATATTGTGAGTCTATTTGTCCACGCCCGAACATGCTATAAAATAACAGCTTTTTTAATTGTTAGAATTTTAAAATAAAATAAAATATGCAAAAAAACTTTAAATCATACCTCTGTACCTAAAGACACGTTTCCGAGTAATTCACGCCAAAATTGTAACGGAATATCGGAATGACCCATGTAATACACTCTACATGTTTGAGAATCACCGTTACGTATAAAGTGAATAACATTCTGAGACCAGTTCCTCCCGTTCTGCCAATTATGGTTATATATTGGATCAGGAATACTTTCCACAATATCTCGTGAGTTTGAAGAGAACTCATTTTGACGTCTTCTACTACCTCCACGAGAAGACATTTTAACTGTTTCGTTTCTCACTAACCGTATATAACAAGTCATATATATAACGGTTTATATAGAATCGTAAATCGAATCAAGGAATAATACGTCGCGTCACATAATTATAAAATTTAAAAGTGCACGCAAATCGAGGAAAGTAAATTCTCAGAAGGACAACTACGGCCCGTGACGGGCCTCACGGGCCGTTATGGATTTTGTTAACGGGCCGTGGGTGTGGACATTTACGGGCCGTTTGTTCCTACACGGGCCGTGAGTTGATGTAGTTGTGAAAATTAAATTTCGAACGCCTCACGGCCCGTGAGGCCCTTCACGGGCCGTGAGAAAAGTCAAAGGGCGTCCGGGAATCACCTGACAGGGCGTGTAATTAGTTTGGGCCATTGAAAAATCTAAAAATTCACTTATCAAGAGTGAAAAGGAAGGTATTTGCCATTCATCCAAAGCAAATTTTGGTTAATGGTTTCTTCTCTCAACCTTTATTTAAGAAACAACTAAAAAGTTTAAAAAATACACTGACCATCACAATAATGTATGTAATATATTACTCAATGTTTGTCACTAATATATGTTGACGATGTTCAAAATAATATAGTTAGGGCATGTTTGGCTATGATTTTTCAAAACCACTTATGACTTTTTGAAAGGGTAAAGAAAAAATGCTCCTCCAAAAATACCCCTTCAAAATAATATATTTTTAACTTTTAATGATTTTTGGAGGGCATTTTTATTTTTTTACCCCTCCAAAAAGTCAGAATTAATTTTGAAAAGTCATAGCCAAACATGCACTTTAGTATATATCGTTCGCTTGTCTCATTCCCTCACTACTTTCCGTCTCTCTTTAATGTGTTGCATCACTTTTTTTATACTAAAATCTTTGTTTCGATCATGTCATTTTTTCCGTCATATTATTAACTCTCAGCAACCATAATTCAACAATGGAAATGCTCTTCATTTCTCTCATTTTTTCTCTTCTAATATTTAAACTGAAAACTAATTAAAAGAACTATAATCTAATAAAAATTTTAAAAATAAATAAAAATGTTAAATCAAGAAAATGAATTAAAGAAAAACTAGATTTCATTAATTAACATTTAAGAAGTACCTTGCATAATAATTCATTCGATAAAAAATAAAAAAAAAAAACATTAACAGACAATTAGGGGTACGTGGGTTTTCGAAACATGCTCCACGAGATTTGCTTGTAGAAGGTAATTAGTTTCTTGGCTAAGCACTTCCCAATATATGTCAATATTAACTTTTTAAATCATTGATTCCACTTTGAAGCTCATTTCCAAAAAATGCAAATAGATCAATCTTTCGTATGCTATAATAATGTAATATCATAAAAGCGTACATTATATTCCAAATTCCTCTAGGGTACATTGGTCGAGTCAAGTTTTAACTTATAGCCTATTTACCTTAAAGCATACCAAAAGCTCGTTACACATATTTCCTTGTTGCTTCTTGCATGTGTTATCTTATTCATGTCTCATGTACAATTCCATTAAGTACATGACTCAATAATGCTGATTGATTAACACGTTGATGACAATATTGGAACCCATAACAGAAAAAAACACATGCTAAAACCAATCATCTTGTAGGGCTAGCGCTTAGACTATAATCGTGGCGTGCTCTTGATCACCTCATGTATTGATCTCTTCATTCTTTTGGGCAATTCAACCAAGTCTAACGTGTCTAGTTAATGCGACCTCACATTAAAGGGATCGTGCCTTAATACATGTGTTGCTTATAATGTTTGAATGTTGCTCTTAGTCAGTTTGCATAAATAATCTTTTGATTGCAAAATAAATAAAATAACATTTTTAAATATGATCATTGTGGTCGCCTAACAGGGACACCTGCCACGTATGTGACCACCCACATTTAACATATTTGTCGTGGAGACATTCAGGGGCTGGAGGGCGAGAGGTGTTCATTAAAGCATCACGAGTCTACCTAGGCTCTAATACTTGACAACCCCCTATAAGACCATGTTTTCAAACAACCTCACAATTGTATCTAGATACCGGAAACACAAGTTCTTAAACTAAAATTTCATCAAATTATAAGTATAGGGAATTTAAACATAATACTTACATCTATGCATTATTTCAATTGAATAACCTTAACTAAATATAATTGTCAAGTTGTCAGTCCTTAACATGATGTCAAGTAGCTCTAGAGTCATGCCAAAGTTATATTAATATCATACCTATCAAACTAGTATCCATACTTTTCAGTGTTGCTAAATGTGCTTTAGTTTTACTTTAGCAAAATACTTTATCAAAAGTTTATCTTCAACTGTCTTTGTTTATTAAACTTTAGCTATGCTTTAAGTTAATCATTTTATTCTTACTTTATCAAGTATTTGTACTCTATACTTTGTCGTACTTATATGTGTGTTTACACTTATGTAAGACTTATTAAACTTTTACTATACTCATTCTTCATTTATACTTTAGCCATGCTTTATATTTACTTTATTATGAGTCCATATTTCGTACAAGACTTTTTAGCCATTGCTTATGTAACACACACGACTTTATTATAGCTTCCTATTACGCAAGATTCATGCCTGGCTTGTAATGAATGCAAGACTGGTGTCGTTCGCTATTAGGCAAGACTCCTATATCGGGGCTTACAATGCATCAAGATCTTTATGCTTGCAAGACTTATTTCACATACTTTAATATTTTCATATTTGTGCTTTAGTGTGGTAACTATTCTCCAAGTATTATTTAAGTTCTTTATCATTTCATATGTGAACTTTAGTTTTTTTTATCTGTAATCAACTATAGCTCTTCAATTGTACTTTAGCTACTTTGACAATGATTTTATTTATCTATTTAGCTACTTTAGCTTATATAATTGTAATATCATAACACGCAATACATCATAACACAATTATTCGTAATCAAATCATAAGATTATGACACTTATATTAATATTAAAGGATCACACATTAACCGGCTCTTTAACCTTTATTTATACTAAAACCTATATTACTCATACCTCAACTTAAACTCTAATTAACAATCAAATAAATAAACAAACTCAATCATAGTCTACTACAAACTCAATCATAGTCTACTACAAACTCAACCAAACAAGTAATAAAATTAATATTAACAATTATCAAGATTAAACTTTCAAATTAGACTTAATTACACGGGTGGTCCCTGTGGTTAGGCCTGATTTCACTTTTGGTCCCTAACTTTCTAAAATTACAAGGTTGGTCCAATACTTTACACAAACGTAACAACGATGGTCCCTGAAACGGATGGACGTTAGTTATTGCTGTTAAGTGCGTATGAAATGACAAAAATACCCCCTTTCTCTTTTCTTCTTCTCCATCTACACTACTCCTACCACCATTGAAGCCTCCACCTTCAACCACCACCCCCACCACCTTCAACCACTGTCACCACCACCTTCAACCACCACCACCATCTTCAACCACCACCACCACCACCCTTAACCTTCAACCACCACCACCCTCAACCTTCAACCACCACCACCACATTCAACCTTCAACCACCACCACCACATTCAACCTTTAACCACCACCATCTGCAACCTTCAATCACTAACACCACCTTCAACTACCATCATCGGCACCACGTTCACCATCGTCACCACCAGCACCATACCACCCACGTAACACCAAGAGTTGGGTTTCACTTATCTTGATTTGGGGGTTTTTGTTTCTAGGGTCTCTAAACATTCCTTTGATTCCAACAATGGAGGCGGCGGTGATGGTGGTGGCGGGAGGCACCCGTGGTGGTGGAGGCGGGAAGCACCCGTGGTGGTGGAGGCGGGAAGCACCCGTGGTGGTGGAGGAGGAGGTGATGGTGGTAGATGAAGGTGGTAGCGGGTGGGCTGAAAAGATGATGATTCAGGTGGGGAAGGGTATTTTAGTCATTTAAAAAAATTTAACAGTCAAAGTTAACGTCCATCCGTTTCAGGGACCATCGTTGTTACATTTGTGCAAAGTTTTGGACCAAAGTTGTAATTTCAGAAAGTTAGGGACCAAAAGTGAAATCAGGCCTAACCACAGGGACCACTCGTGTAATTACGTCTTCAAATTAAGATGTTTCGTTTTAAGCGTGGTTTCTTAGTTTACCAAATTCGTCGTACTCTTTGTTGTGTATGTGGTTTGGATGCTATACACGTAAATATGTATTTGATCCGTTAAGTGCACATTTTTTTTGGTTTGATGACATATAGAACAAAAAAAGGCACGACGAGTAATGCATCTATAGAGTCTACACTAAAGCTCGATTTTTCATGTGACACAAACGTAAGACAATACATTAGTCAATATCCGAATGTCCGATCTGTCATGTTTATTTGAGGTCAGCATTCAGTAGAAGTATTCTCACGATGTTTACTAATTATTATTTATTCAAATGGAGTAAACTTTTATTTAGTTCCTTGCATGTTTGAAGACAAAATTAATACATGATAGAGAAGACAGAGATACTTACAGATAAGAAGAAAGGAATGTGCCATTAAGGCATATCGGAAGTGACAGTAAATGTGGTCCATTTGTCTTTGTTTAGTTTGGTGGAAACATATTGATTATTGTCTCTAGTTAATAACTTTTGTTCAATAAAACATATATGACATCACTGGTGGAGTCGAAATTTAATTATAAAGGGGCCAGCCAGCTAAAATAAAAAGGAATTTCTAGTAAATTGACTAATTTATGCTCCATCTTAACATTATGTATGATTTACAACATTATAATTACTTTTCTTATCCAACTTAATTATTTCATTCGTAATAGTATACCGTCGAGCAGTGTAGCGTTGGCGGTCCTTCCAATTTCCACCCTACACATGTTATGATTGCCCAAGTAAAAACTTCACAGGAAGTCATACATATCTGAATTGCTTCCACCCAAACACGTTTAACTGTGAAGTTTTTCTCTCATCTACTGTTAAATGCGTCCAAAATATATTGGTGGTGTTTGAAGCAAGACATTACTTATGAACATAGTATTTTCTCCTATCCACAACCAATGTGATATTTGTCTAGGATGTGTATCTTAAAGTCATTTTACATCTCGATTTTCACATTATTGTACATTTGGCGAAACTCATATTTTAACGTCACGAAAGTATCTATATTTATTTTATGTATCATTTTTTTCTCATTGCCTATGCCTATATATTTTAAGCTTATAAATTAAACATATATATACGCGTATATCATATTATCATATTGTTTTTGAAGTATACAACCAAATTAATAAATGTAAAAACCCACTAACCACCTTATGTGAAAACGTTATTGTGGGATCCATCATCCATGTGTATGTGTGTGAGTGTGGTGCACCTTAAATGAGATTATTGGTGTTGGGTCCATGAGTAGTTTTCACACATGACTCATCAAATGAAAGCATGGGCTTGGGGTTCCCGTGACCAATTCATGTGTTTCGGCTCACTTGGGCTCACCGCCCAACCATACTCATAACACATTCACCATTTATAGCTTTCTTTAATAACATATGTTGATGTTCACCAATTGAGTTTTTGGTGTGGACCTAATTGTTGAGGAGCAAGCTATTTGTCATATTCTGGCGGAAGCGTGAAGCGATATTTTGGATGTGACTTGTTGTTCAGAACACAATTGATTACAAACAATTAAATCACAACAACATGAAAACGTAAAGCACATACTTCATTCATATATATATATTATAGATTACATCATTACATATATGTCAAAATTTGACGTAATCTTTATTACAACATATTCTTTAACTAAACCTCCTCAGGTATGATGAAAATGTGCATCCACTATCACACTGCCATCATAGATGTTAACTGTTAAGCTTACACAAACTCGTCCTACAACTTCACCCCATCCGTTGTAGACGTCAAAGGAAAAGTCAATATTGTTAGTCATTTTTACCTGAAAAAGCATATTCAAATAGTCAATATAAAGTTGGTGAGATCATAGGTTTATATCCAGACAAAATATTTTATTGATGCACCAATTACAACCAAACCTGCTCACACACATAATCATACTGTCAGGAAATAATTCACAAGATCAGATAATATTACATCTCAACCCTCATTTGGTTAGGTGTAGGAAAATAGCATCACAACACTTATCCTATTGGTGCAAATATTCTCCAAAGTAGCGCTACTAATATTATCACACGGTTCCTTATTCGAATTAATGGTTGTATCACAAATGACAGTAAGTCTCAAAATATTTTCAAAAATAATGCATCAACATAACCAGTATGCTTTTTCCCCAAAAACTTTATAAATACCAAAAGGTCAAAATATGGCTATGAGTCTCACCGTGTCTCCAAATGGTAACCTATAAAATAATTTATAAGTTAGATAAAAATTTCTTTAAAATTTTAGAACTTCAGATATAACTAGTTCCTGAAATTTTAGCTTTACAATAATCAGCTAACATCACCATAAAATCCTCAATTTTCACCTTACTATATATAAATTGTTATAATTATTTTAAAGTCTCCATAAATCACTAAAAATAGCTACTATTATCTAAAAATTAACAAACACTTACAGAATACTATTTCAACAGTTTAGATCATCCCATAATTTTTTTGATGTCCAAGTCCCAACAAATTTCTTTCTGTAAATCTCACAATATTCCCAAAATTCACTAAAATATTTATATCTCCAAAAATTATGATATTTTTAAAATATGTTTATTTTTATTTATGATAGCTTCAATAAATTTTTCAGGATTTATGGTACTGATTAATTATTTCTTTTGGTTTTTCCTTTACAGATCACTTAAAAATTCATTTTTCAAGTATAATAAGGTAATAAAATACAAAATAATTCCCGGAGCTTTTATATCTCAAAAGAGTAATTCTGTGATTTTTTCAGAATTTTCCCGAATTTATTTGTATTTTTGAGTATTTTCTTCATTTTTAAATATTTGTATAAATTATTTTACTTATGATGTTTGTACTAAAATTCACAAAATTATAATTCAATATTTTTATATAAATTTTCCAATGTTTATACCCACAATTTCATTTATCAAATATTTTTGCTTATTTTACTTAATATTTATAAGATTTATTCTCATAAATTCCCATTATTGTGACTTGATGAGAATTAAGGTTCCGAAAACGTTTTAAGATTAGTTTTGGTGTATATGTACCAAAACTAATTTTTATATGTGTTTATAACACATATGTAATTTTTTAGATGTAAATACTTTTAGAAAAGATTTTTAACCTTGTAAAGGAGTAGAGGGAGAGGGCTGATGATGATTAAGATAGTTGGAGATGTCTTGAACTCTTAACTTGAAAACACTTGGTGTGTGTCACTTTGTTTATAGAAACCGAGAGGTTGAGAGAGCTAAGGTGGTTGTGATGGTTACGGATGGTATGGTGGTGATGGTTATGGATTGTGATGGTGTGGTATGGTGGTTGGTTGTTTTTGTGAGAGCCGAGAGGAGAAGGAGCAAGGTGATGGTCGATGGATGTGGTTTTGATGATGATGGAGATCGGGATCAAGAGACAAAGGTGGTGGATGGTTGTAATGGTTGAAAGACAAAGAGATAAGAGTCTTGAAGATGGTTAAAGGTGGTGATGGTGGTGCTTGGGTGATGGCTACGGGTGTGGCTACGGTTGATGATGGTGATGTGGTATGGTTGTTGGTTGTTGTGTGAGCCGAGAGGTAGAGGTAGATTGTGAGTGGTTTTTGTGTTGGTAATGGTATAACCCGAGAGGTGAAGAAGTTTATGTGGATTGGGGTGGTCACGGTTGGCTTGTGATTCATATAATCGAGAGAGAGGAGCTTAGCCGAGAGTTTTTAATTGTTTACTAGCCTCCTAGCTTGGATGAGTAAGCATCCATAGGAGTGCTTAGTCATTGTTTAGTTCTAGGTGGCAAAAGAAGAATTTTTTGGTGGCATGGGCTCTCATGGTAGCTTTGCCACCTATCCTTTAGTCATGATAACGAACCGTGTGGTTCTTAATGGCGGTTTTGGTGGTTGTGGTTCCATTTAGCCGAGAGGTGTTACTAATTCCCTTAAATCCTTAAGCTAAGTTTAAGGAAAGGTTGAGGTATATTAAGGTTTAAGTTCTTTTAATATGTTATGGTGTTGTTTGGTTGGGTTTTGATTAAACTCATATGTATTTATAGATTTCACTATTTTTAGATTCATATACATTTTATATTGCCTATGCATGCATGGTACCATATTAATCTTATATATATTCATCTATACATGCATGCATACGTAAAATTCTATATGTATATACATACATGCAAACATGCATACATAAGGTTCATTTATGAAGGGTCTTTATACATGACAACAAGCAAACACTACTATATTCACATATGTTTATGTAAAATGTATTCATATTCATATATATATACATACATATACATACATGCACACGTATATTTTCCATTTTTATATATGCATGTAGACATGCATACGTAAAAATTATATTTATATGCATGCAAGACATGCACATGCAAAATATATAAGCATGACATGTATATATATATATATATATAATAATTTATTTTGCTAAATAATGTTCGTAATAAAATCGTCTATCTAATCTAGGGTTGTCACATTCTCCCCCTGTTTAAAGAATTTCGTCCCGAAATTCCTTGTGATTTCTTAAATTTCAGAAAATTTATCTGATCATTACCTTTGAATAAGTGAGGGTATTTCTTATTGATTTCATCTTCTCTTTCCCATGTGTATTCTGGTCATCTCTTTGCATTCCACTTAACTTTCACTATGGGGATTCTATTCCTTCTTAATTTCTTTACTTCTTTTTCAACAATGGCTACTGGTTCTTCCATAAAATGAAGTTTCCTATCTACTTTGACTTCTTGAATTGGTACCTCTAAGGTTTCATTGGTTAGACATTTCTTGAAGTTGGACACATGAAAGGTGTTATGCGCTTTACTTAATTCTTGAGGTAATTCTAACTTATATGCCACGGGGCTAATTCTATCAATGATTTTAAACGGACCAACATACCTAGGGTTTAGTTTACTTGGTTTTCCAAACCGGAAGATTCCTTTTGAGGGAGATATCTTTAGATAAACCCTGTCTCCAATTTGAAACTCCAATGGTTTCCTTCGTTTGTCTGCATAACTTTTCTGTCGATCACGGGCTGCTTTCAATCTATTTTTAATCTCAGTGATCTTGTCTGTGGTTTCTTGGATTAATTCAGGACCTGTGAGTTGTCTATCACCTATTTCATTCCAACACAAGGGTGATCTACACTTTCTTCCGTACAAAGCTTCAAATGGAGCTAACCTAATACTAGAGTGATAACTGTTATTGTATGAAAATTCTATTAATTGTAAGTGACTGTCCTAATTTCCACCAAAGTCTATAGCACAAGCTCTTAACATATCTTCTAGTGTTTGTATTGTTCTTTCACTCTGTCCATCAGTCTCTGGATGATACGCTGTACTTAAATTTACTTGGGTTCCTAAGGCTTTTTGTAAAGTCTGCCAGAATCTGGAAGTAAATCTACTATCTCTATCTGATATAATGGATACAGGTATTCCATGTCTGGACACGATCTCTTTTATGTAAATTCTTGCTAATCTCTCAATCTTATAATCTTCTCGTATGGGTAAGAAATGAGCAGACTTAGTCAATCTATCTACTATAACCCAAATTATGTCGTATCCATTTCTGGTTCTTAGTAGTTTAGTTATGAAGTCCATTGTAATTTGATCCCATTTCCATTCTGGAATTTCTGGTTGCTGTAGGTATCCTGAAGGTTTTTGATATTCAGCTTTTGTTCTTGAACAGACATCATATTGTTCTACAAATTCTCCAACTGATCTTTTCATGCCAGGCCACCAATATTGGCTTTTTAAATCCTTGTACATTTTATTATTCCCTGGATGCACAGAATATCTTGACTTATGAGCTTCTTGTAGGACAATTGTTCTGATCATGCTATTGTCAGGCACCCAAATTCTTCCTTTAAATCTCCGAATTCCATCTGTTTCTTCTTTCATGTCTTTTAATTGTCCTTTTAGTTTCAACACATCTTCTTGTTGAGCTTCCCGTGTAACATCCTGTATTTCTACGTTAATTAAAAAGTTAATGTCGTTTAAAGTTTTAAGGACCATACGGTTTAGATTCCCTATATCTTTGGATATATTAAGAGTCATGTTCACGTTGGTCCAGGTAAGACGATAGTTACATGAAACGCTGAGTTCAATACCGTTACACGTTACACGTTGAGCGTTTAAACGTAAGAGTTGAAATGTAGGATGAGTTCAATATTAACAGGAACATTATGTTGGTTAAGAATGAGAAGATATTTAAACTTTGGTGATAAACCAATTCAAGGATTTTTAAGATACAGAAAGGTGGTTCCATTTGGTAACGCATTACCATTTGGAACACGTCAACGTAATTTGACCCATTTGCCTTAGAGACTTGTGTGTGTTGACCATAGTTTATCACTCATCCCAGAAATCCCAAGTAAGCATAACTGGTCTCGCAATGAGATTTATACGATATGCTTGCCTTAGCCCGAAGGCGTTTTGCTAGGAAATCTAGAATACAGGTACATAGAATAGCAAAACTTGGAAACAACAGGGACCATTTGTGTAATTCTAAAAAACCAACCACAACCCATCTTCTTCCCCCGCGATCCCTCCCACCGTCGGCCAAACTGTCCCTCAATCGATCGCACTAATCTGTCATCGCGCACTATGGAATTTTTAATTGTTTCTAATCTGTTTTTATACTCAATTGCATCTGAAACGTAACAAGCCACCCGCTCGATTCCCTCTCTCGGTCGCGGACCTGCAAGCACCCAAAAACCTCATCTCGAGCTCTTTCTCTTGAAATTGACAGAGGGCTTTCGTTCATTAATGTCATGAGAAGCTTCATGTACAAAGAATTTGCTTAACATTAACGTTTGCACCCCGAACCAATCCTCCCTCTGTCGCGAACTGTTCTTCACTGTTTCTCATCTGAACGATCTCAAAACGGGTAATTGAACACACCTATTTGCTCGATTTTAGATGGGGATCAAAAGCCCATGAATGTGTTCTTTAACATCTGCGTTTGGTTGTTCAATTTGGGAGAAATCGTTTCTAGGGTTCTTGAGGATTTGGGGTTTCAGTTGCGGGTTGGTTAAAAGAATTTGGAACCATTACCAAACGCGGCTGTAAGCCTGGTTCACTGGTTCCGTGTTCCCCTTGTTAAGTTGAAGGTCCCGGGTTCGACCCCGGGCACCCCCATATTTTTTTTAAAAAGTGTTTTTTTGCCTTAAATCAATTTAAGAAATTTTTATTAAATATAAAAAATAGTTTTTATAAACTAAATATTTTTTTAGACACCAAAATAATTTCTGTAAAATTTTTGTAAATTTAAATAATTTTTTTAAAGGTTACTCATGGATTATTTTTATGGATTATAAATAATTAACAAAATATTAGTGACCCGAACTTTCCTTTAATCTTTATCGTTTAAATCACGATATTTTAAATGGAGATTCATTTTAAAACATTATAAATTCTTTTATGTAATTTAAATGATAAAATATATTATGGTTCAAATTTAGATTATTTAAAACCTTATAAAATCATATGTTTAATGACTAATTATTCGTCTAATCATTTTATATCATTATTAGTTAATAAAGTTATTCGTTAACTTTTATTTAACTTCTTGAAAATTTATAAAACAATATTCTCTTTATCTTGATTTTTAAGGATTTGTGTTATAAAACTTTTATGATAAAATATTTTAAAGGATCAAAACTTTATAAAATGAGTTTAAATAATTTTAACTTCATTCAAATAAGTATCTAATTACTTCCCCTTGTTAAGTTTTAAATAATTAATTATTTCTTTTTATATTATATTTAATTTCTATTGTTGAATCATTTTTAAATATTTATGGTGTTAATTGAGTTATATCATCTTTATTAAACCTAAACATTAACGATTGACTATTAATTTAAACCCCCAAATCCCCAATTGAAACCCTAGCTCACATATAATCTTATTATCAAACTTAATCTTGGAAATTATACGTTTAGGCAACTTGTAAAAGAAATCATTTTGGAGCCTCGTTTAAGTTCTTATCATCTTGTAATGCCTATATTAATATGAGTTTTCCTTGCTCCTTTTTACTTTATTTCACACCATTTTGGGGTGAAACATGATACTTATACATCATACACTTATAAACGTTTGAGACTTTTAAATCACTTGCAATTCATCTTTATATTTTTGTCATGGTTATTTGTGTGTTGTAAGTGATTATATGAGATACATAGTTTGTTACAATCATTAACTATTGCTAGCCTGGCGACGTCTTAGATCTTTGGGCCTGACAAGCCTATTTGGTGCTAAAGTCGATGAACTGCCGACTCCTAGGAGCCGTATGCTTGTGCACTAGGGAACCAAATACACTTAGCCAATCTTATATACTTGTAATCAAGTCGAGGTTTGATTGTAAAGATATGTGTTCTATAACATTACTAGCTTATAACCTATGACATGAATTGCTACTTGTGATCTTTTCATATTATGTATGAAAACCTTGAAAACTCACCAACTATTTTTAGTTGACCTTTTATTTTTATCATGTTTCAGGAAATCCCCCAAGTTAGAAGAGAACTTTTGAAGCTTGCAATAATCTAGGATTTGGACCTAGTTAATGTAATAAAGAATTATGCTTTTGATACGTTATGTTTGAACTTATTGCATGTTTGAGACTTATGTTTGTATTTCCTGTTGAAACTTATAATATTAATATTTGCATTTAAACATAGCGTTATGTGGCTATGAACAATCGTAACTCTCACACCTCGACGATTCCGCCGTCAAGGTTGGGGTGTGACAGATTGGTATCAGAGCCCATAACTATAGGGATTTAGGTTATTAGAAATGGTGGCCTAGACTATAGGTTATGCATGAACCTTATAGAATAATGTTTATATTCTTGTAAATATATACATTGTTTGCATGCTACATAATGCTATGCCTTTTGCGCAACTTGATGCCTTAGCATAGGATTGCCTTATGTATGCTTAAACTTTGTTATCTGTCCTCCTAGACTTAACTTTGACTTTTGACTCTCCTCGACAAATGAACTTCCTAAACCTATTCTCAACGACATGTGGAATCTACACTTATCATCGTGGGTTCAATTTCTTAGACTCTATATCTAATCTATGAAAATCTTATCAAGGTTTTGATTCTATGAACCAAAGAAATTGTGTGACACATAGACACCTGTATTCTAGATTTCCTGGCAAAAGGCCTTCGGGCTAAGGCAAGCATATCGTATAAATCTCATTGCGAGACCAGTTATACTTACCTGGGGATTTTTGGGATGAGTGATAAACTATGGTCAACACACACAAGTCTCTAAGGCAAATGGGTCAAATTACATTGACGTGTTCCAAATGGTAGTGCGTTACCGAATGGAACCATCCTTTTTGTATCTTAAAAATCCTTGAATCCTTGAACTGGTTTATCACCAAAGTTTAAATATCTTCTCATTCTTAACCAACATAATGTTCCTGTTAATATTAAACTCATCCTACATTTCAACTCTTACGTTTAAACGCTCAACGTGTAACGTGTAACGGTATTGAACTCAGCGTTTCATGTAACTATCTTCTTACCTGGACCAACGTGAACATGACTCTTAATATATCCAAAGATATAGGGAATCTAAACCGTATGGTCCTTAAAACTTTAAACCGTTACTTATGGTTCTCAAATCTTCTTAAGAATGTGTCCCATAACTAAGAACATGCAATGCTGTAGGTGGAATTCCTACATCTCGGGATACTTTGCTAATTGAATGTTAACTTTGTTAATTTAAATATTATAAGTGGTCACTCACCTCAATGATCGAATAAACTAATTATAACTTTGTTACCACTTATAAGTACGCGTGTCATCAATAAGGTTATGGCTGACCTCATATCTTGAGAAGTCCATGTATTCCTTTTGATTGTGAATCGAATGTTCACATCTCATTGTAATGTTAATAATGAAACTTATGAATATATATTTGGATTTTAATAATAGCGTTATGTGGCTGTGAACAATCGTAACTCTCACACCGCGACGTTTCCACCGTCTAGGTTGGGGTGTGACATCCCGGATTGATTTAACGAATCTGAACGTAGTTCCATTCTCATAGCACGTACCCGTACTGGTTTAGTCCTTTCTTTCCTACATAGAGCATCAGCAACTATATTTGCTTTACCAGGATGGTATTTGATTTCACAGTCATAATCACTTAATAATTATACCCATCTTCTCTGCCTCATATTTAACATCTTCTGATCAAAGATGTGTTACAAACTTTTATGATCAGTATATATTGTACTCTTAGTCCCATACAGATAATGTCTCTAAATTTTCAGTGCAAATACTACAGCTCCTAATTCTAGATCATGGGTGGTATAATTCTTTTCACTACCCCTATGTTATCTGGATGCATATGTAATTACTTTATCTCTTTGCATTAAAACACATCCAAAACCTTGATGTGATGCATCACAATATACTATAAAGTTATCTATCCCTTCTGGCAAAGCTAATATGGGTACACTACATAACTTACTTTTGAGGAGTTCAAAAGCTTCATTTTGTTTTTCTTCCCATATATACTTTCTATCTTTTTGGGTCAATTCTGTCAATGGTTGAGCTATTCTCGAGAAATTTTCTATAAATCTTCTGTAATATCCTGCTAAACCTAAGAATTGTCGTATTTCAGTTGGGGTTTTTAGAACTTCCCATTTCTTAACTGCTTCAATCTTTGCTGGATCAACTTGAATTCCATTCTGGTTAACTATGTGTTCTAGGAATTGTACTTCTCTTTTCCAAAATTCACATTTTGAGAATTTTACATATAATTTTCCCTTTCGTAGTAATTCCAAAGTTAACCTTAGGTGTTGTTCGTGGTCTTACTTATTCTTAGAGTAAATCAGTATGTCATCTATGAAAACTATAACAAATTTATCTAAATAGGGTTTGCACACTCTATTCATTAAATCCATAAACACTGCTGGAGCATTGGTTAATCCAAATGGCATTACAAGAAATTCATAGTGTCCGTACCTAGTCCTGAATGTAGTTTTTGATATATCGTCATCCTGTACTCTTAACTGATGATATCCAGATCTTAAATCTATTTTAGAAAAATAACTAGATCCTTGTAATTGGTCAAATAAATCATCAATCCTAGGGAGAGGATATTTATTCTTTATAGTAACTTTATTGGGTTCTCTATAATCAATACACATTCTGAAAGTTCCGTCTTTCTTTTTGACAAACAGAACTGGTGCTCCCCAAGGTGATACACTAGGACGTATAAATTCCTTATCTAATAGTTCTTGTAATTGGGTCATGATTTCCCTCATTTCAGTTGGTGCTAAATGATATTTAGCAATAGGGGCTGTTCCTGGTATTAATTCTATTTTAAACTCTACTTGACGAGGGGGTGGTAATCCAGGTGATTTATCAAGAAAAACATCAGAGTATTCATTAATAATAGGAACACTTTCTAAATTCCCTTTATCAAGCTTTGCATCAACTATATGAGCTAAGAAAGCTAAACATCTCTTATTTAAGCATTTTTGTGCTTTTTTCACAGGAAATCAATTTCACAATACCATTTGGTCTATCACCGTATATACAGAGAGTTTTGTCTTCCTTAATTAAAGGAATCTTTATCATTTTCTTATCACAAATAATTTCAGCATGATTCTTACTCAACCAATCCATTCCTACTACGACATCAAATCCTCCTAATTTAATAGGAATCAGATCTATATCAAAACAATATTCATCTAAATTCAAAATGCAGTTAGGAATGATTTCATCAGCTTCTATTACTTTACCATCAGCTAATTCTATCATATAGTTATGACTAAAATTTTCAGATGTTAAACTAAGTGATGGTCTAAAGATATTCGAAACAAAACTATGAGTTGCTCCTGTATCAAATAATACTTTTGCGTACTGGTTATTGATAAGGAATGTACCCGTTACTACTTCTGGTTCATGACGAGCTTCTTCAGCTTGTATTATGAAAGCTCTTCCACGGGGGTTGTTCTGGTTAACTGGGGCCTTGCCTTTCCGTTGTGGGCAATCATTACGAAAATGATTTTCACTTCCACACTGAAAGCAGACTGGTTTAGGGTTGGTAGGGTTTTTGCAATCTCGAGAGGTATGTCCTTTCTTTTTGCAGTTATAACAAACCACTGTCATGCAATTTCCTGAATGATATCTTTGGTAGATATTACACTATGGTTGTTTATCCATCTTCTTTCCCTGGGCTGTTCCTAAGAAATTTCTTGGTGGAGGTCGGGTTATTCTCTTCTGAAGGTTCTCTCCAGATCTTCTTCCTGAGTGGTTTTCATTCCACTTTCTTTTCTCTCCTACCTGTGGATGGCTTAATGATCCATTTCTGATCATCTCATCCGTCAGACTTCCTGACAGGATTACTGCTTCTTGAAAAGTTTTGGTTCTTGCAGATTTCACTAACCCTCTTATTTGTGGTACTAGCCCCCAGATATATCTCCCTATCCTTTTTGATTCAGGGGTTATTAGATGTGGTACTAACCTAGACAGTTCATTATACCTGCCAGTATATTCCTGATGTGCAGCTCCTTTCACTTCTAGTGCTAAGAATTCAGCCTTTAATTTTTCTATTTCATTATAAGGACAGTATTTTTCTATCACTAGATTTCTAATATCTTTCCAACTTATCTAATTCATGACATGCCTACCTCTAGTGTGTATCTCCATTTTCCACCAGGATTGTGCCTCTCCTTTTAGTGAATGCGAAGCAAACAGTGTCTTGAAATTTTCAACACAGTTACTAATTTCCAAGACTCCTTCCATTTCATCTAGCCATCTTAAGGCTTGCACAGCTCCTCCCTTTCCATCAAATTCCCGCGGTCTGCAGGACATAAAGGTTTTGTAAGAACATCCTTTTGAGACTCCATTAAGGATTTCTTCTTCCTGTCGCTCACCTGTTAATATTTTTAGGCCTTTCCTGTGGGTGTGAGGTGGTTCCAAAGTTTAGATTTTGTTGTAGTTGGGTTATCAAGGTATGTAAGGTAGCTTCTATTTGTTGGGCTACTATTTGAGAAATCCTGTCATTCTCATTTGTGTCAGTGTTCAAGGGCGTTTCTTCCCCAAGTCGGGTTCTGGGTCGTCCCACTCGAGCTGTTCTTTGGACAGGCTGAGTGTTTCTTTTTGGCAGTATGATTCACTATAGTGAATTATAACATTAGTATCATAAATAAATATTCTAACACAAAATCATTTAGCATATATTAAATAAATATTTCAACACAAAAGTACATATATCATTTGGGTTCTTATTTCTTTTATTCTGATAAGTTAAACTATAGTTTTCTAGTTCCTGCGAATCCACTTCCATATCCTTGCGAAGATATTCTTCTTGGGTGTTTTGAGTTTCTTGATGTCCTTCTGGATTTTCCAGATTCCTAGCTGTATTTTCTTAAGTTTTCTAAGAGTTTGCCGAGCTGTTCTCACTTGATCCAACTCTTGTCTTTTAGTTACCTTATCTTTACTCTCGGAGGAATCAGAATGTTGCATTTCTATGTCCTCAGCTTGCTTAGTCATAAACCTGTTCCCACGTTGTATCTTTTTCCTAAGGGTCTTAATTGTATATCCTCCGACATGTACCGGTGCACGTCGAACATAGAATTTTGACTTATTCTCCATTTCCAATTGAGGGATTTCTATAGCTTGTTGGGGTTCTGGTTCAGGTGTTATTTCCATAGAGTTGCTATGGTCTGGACACTCGGAAGGATCGGTCTCATTATGGTAACTATCTGAATTCATAACTGCATGAATTTCTTTATAATATTTCACAAAATGGTTAGTCACATATTATTATAATTATTAAAGTTAAGCATATAATCATAGAATTACATATAAAATTATACCACACAAGTATATATATATATATATATATATATATATATATATTTACCATTAATTGAGCTTATGGTTATAGTCTAGGCATTTTCATTATACCTAATTCTCTATAACCAATGGCTCTGATACCAACCTGTCATATCCCGGCGGAAGCGTGAAGCAATATTTTGGATGTGACTTGTTGTTCAGAACACAATTGATTACAAACAATTAAATCATAACAACATGAAAACGTAAAGCACATACTTCATTCATATATATTATAGATTACATCATTACATATATGTCAAAATGTGACGTAATCTTTATTACAATATATTCTTTAATTAAACGTCCTCAGGTACGATGGAAATGTGCATCCACTATCACACTGCCATCATAGATGTTAACTGTTAAGCTTACACAAACTCGTCCTACAACTTCACCCCATCCGTTGTAGACGTCAAAGGAAAAGTCAATATTTTAGTCATTTTTACCTAAAAAACATACTCAAATAGTCAACATAAAGTTGGTGAGATCATAGGCTTATATCCAGACAAAACATTTTATTGATACACCAATCACAACCAAACCTGCTCACACACATAATCATACTGTCATGAAATAATTCACAAGATCAGATAATATTACATCTCAACCCTCATTCGGTTAGGTGCAGGAAAATAGTATCACAACAATCATCCTGTTGGTGCAAATATTCTCCTAAGTAGCGCTACTAATATTATCAGACGGTCCCTCATTCGAATTAATGGTTGTATCATAAATGACAGTAAGTCTCAAAATATTTTCAAAAATAATGCATCAATATAACCAGTATGCTTTTTTCCCCAAAAACTTTACAAATACCAAAAGGTCAAAATGGGGCTAAGAGTCTCACCGTGTCTCTAAATGGTAACCTATAAATAATTTATAAGTTAGACAAAAATTTCTTTAAAATTTTTAGAACTTTAGATATAACTAGTTCTTGAAATTTTAGCTGTACAATAATCAGCTAATATCACCATAAAATCCTCAATTTTCACCTTACTATATATAAATTGTTATAATTATTTTAATGTCTCCATAAATCACTAAAAGTAGATACTGTTATCAAAAAATTACGAAAAACCTACAGAATATTATTTAAATAGTTTAGATCATCCCATAATTTTCTTGATATCCAAGTCCAAATAGATTTTTTTTTGTAAATCTTACAATATTCCCAAAATTCAGTAAAAATACTTATATATATCCAAAAATTATGAAATTTATAAAATATGTTGATTTTGATTTATGATAGCTTCAGTAAAGTTTCATGATTTATGGCACTGATTACGTATTTCTTTTGATTTTTCCTTTTCAGATCACTTAAAAATTCATTTTTCTAGCATAATAAGGAAATAAAATACAAAATAATTCCTGGAGCTTTTATATCTCAAAATATTAATTCTATCATTTTTCCAGAATTTTCCCGAATTAATTTTATTTTTGAGTATTTTCTTCATTTTTAAATAATTTGTATAAATTATTTTACTTATGATGTTTGTACTAAAATTCATAGAATTATAAGCCAATATTTTTATAAAAATTTTCCAATGTTTATTCTCATAAATTCCCAAAATATCCTTTTTGTCACAAGTCTTCTGTTTTCATTATTGTGACTTGATTAGAATTAAGGTTCCCAAAACTTTTGAAGATTAGTTTTAGTGTATATGTACCAAAACTAATTTTTATATGTGTTTATAACACATATGTAATTTTTAAGATCTAAATACTTTTAGAAAAGATTTTTAACCTTGTAAAGGAGTAGAGGGAGAGGGCTGATGATGATTAAAGTAGTTGGAGATGTCTTGAACTCTTAACTTGATAACACTTAATTGGGTGTGTCACTTTGTTTATAGAAACCGAGAGGTTGAGAGAGCTAAGGTGGTTGTGATGGTTACGGATGGTATGGTGGTGATGGTTATGGATTGTGATGGTGTGGTTTGGTGGTTGGTTGTTTTTGTGAGAGCCGAGAGGAGAAGGAGCAAGGTGATGGTCGATGGATGTGGTTTTGATGATGATGGAGATCGGGATCAAGAGACAAAGGTGGTGGATGGTTGTAATGGTTGAGAGACCGAGAGATAAGAGTCTTGAAGATGGTTAAAGGTGGTGATGGTGGTGATGGTGGTGCTTGGGTGATGGCTACGGATGTGGCTACGGTTGATGACGGTGATGTGGTATGGTTGTTGGTTGTTGTGTAAGCCGAGAGGTAGAGGTAGATTATGAGTGCTTTTTGTGTTGGTAATGGTATAACCCGAGAGGTGAAGGAGTTTATGTGGATTGGGATGGTCACGGTTGGCTTGTGGTTCATCTAATCGAGAGAGAGGAGCTTGGCCGAGAGTTTTTAATTGTTTACTAGCCTCCTAGCTTGGATGAGTAAGCATCCATAGGAGTGCTTAGTCATTGTTTAGTTCTAGGTGGCAAAAGAAGAATTTTTTGGTGGCATGGGCTCTCATGGTAGCTTTGCCACCTATCCTTTAGTCATGATGATGAACCCTGTGGTTCTTAATGGCGGTTTTGGTGGTTGTGGTTCCATTTAGCCGAGAGGTGTTACTAATTCCCTTAAATCCTTAAGCTAAGTTTAAGGAAAGGTTAAGGTGTATTAAGGTTTAAGTTCTTTTAACATGTTATGGTGTTGTTTGGTTGGGTTTTGATTAAACTCATATGTATTTATAGATTTCATTATTTTCAGATTCATATACATTTTACATTGCCTATGCATGCATGGTACCATATTAACCTTATATATATTCATCTATACATGCATGCATACGTAAAATTCTATATGTATATACATACATGCAAACATGCATACATAAGGTTCATTTATGGAGGGTCTTTATACATGACAACAAGCAAACACTACTATATTCACATATGTTTATGTAAAATGTATTCATATTCATATATATACATACATATACATGCATGCACACATATATTTTCCATTTTTATATGTGCATGTAGACATGCATACGTAAAAATTATATTTATATGCATGCAAGACATGCACACGCAAAAAATATAAGCATGACATGTATATATATATATATATAATGTATTTTGCTAAATAATGTTCGTAATAAAACCGTCTATCTAATTTAGGGTTGTCACGCTATTGTCTTTTTAAAGGCCCAAAATCGCTTGTCAAAAGAGGCTTCACTGAAATAGTTATAACTTGAGCTAAAAAGTTTCCGTTTTGGGGCATGTGACCAGTCGAAACGACCGTTATACCGAGAAAACTTCTTCACAAATGGCTGTAGGCTGTTTGGGTTATCATTTCGGCCTAAAACGGCTAATTTTATGAGTTATTTCACTTTCTGTTTTATTTTTAGATTTTGTTGGGCTTTAAATTTGGCCTAGGTTTTGGTCCGTCTATGTCTTATGACCCATTCGACTTTTGATATGTTTTTTTATATGCATGTAAGCAATGGGAGAAACTAGTTCTTGAAATTTATCAAGAAAATCATTTTTCTCTCTATCATAGTATGTGTTAGTGTGAAAATCTGATTATCGGCATTTTTCGTAAATCAATGATAGTTAGAAGAATTGTTCCTGGTATTCTCGTTGAATCAACAGGTTTAATTGTTTATCCTTTTGCTTCCGCCTACCTCAGTTTTTATCCTAAGTCTTTAATTAAGCCAGAAAAACGTTCCATTCACCAATTTTGTAATTTTGTTTTCTATCATACAAAATTAAACAATGATGGAAGAAGAATATTATTGTTGTGTGTTTGTACAGTAAATAATAGCGAAAAAGTGAACAAAAGTTTGTAGGGCATTATGGTATGTGACTCCGCAAAACTGACCGTTAGTGATTAACTGATGCTAGTGGTGACGGGCGACAGTGCTACAAAGCTATTTGTGTCTTGTAAATACTTGAGGACCCAACCTTTAAACATTTATGAAAACAAGTGGTATTAGATCGAAAAACTCATATCTTACATACATGTGGAAAACATGTTGTCGTGATTTGGTGCCTGTAGAATGGTTGTGATTTTCACAAAGAACGTTAAGTTGTGATTAGGTTGACACCGCCACGAGCTCAAGAAATATGGATTTCTTGTATCAAATGACAACATAATACTAATTGATCAGATCAAGTTTTTATACTTTTATAAAAGATGGTAGGATCAAAGTAAGTCTTATAACTTCTTTTGGGACACTAACGGAACTATAACAGGCTACCTAGAATCATCTTGCATTCTATGCGCTGTACCCATGCCGGTCTAAAAATTGATTTTACTATGTAAAAATATCTCATTTCACAAACTAGAACACATAATTGTAAATAGATGTTACATAACATATGAAAATAGGTAGAATATGCATACAAGTGATTACACAAATCATATAAATCAACTTATAGTTATTCAGAACGCCCATGTTACATGTAATTAAGGCATGTAATTAAGGCTAGTGTACGAAATGGTCAAATTTTCAACCAAATGCTTATGCAGAACTTGATATTCCATCCATCTCATGTATCATTGATGTAGGGCACAAGGAGTTGAATTTTGGTGTAGTGTATGGTCCTTGAAATACGCTCTCGTAGATAACTCTATACGCGGCTTCTGTTAGGTGCAGCCCGTCCCAATTAGCATACGTATCAGGCCGAAAACATACAACTGATGATGCGTCTGCACATGCTGTTGATGCGTTGTAGTTAAATGGTCCTCCACCCCCACAACATGCTTTTAAAGCGCCATTGACAAATCCTTCATCATGTAAACAATATACACAAAACACATGAAAATCTTACCACTGATCAAGATTGATTGATTTACTAATATTATTGGTCAAAATGTACCATAATCATTTGGAGATCGAAAAAATTGCATTGCAGCATTGTAGTAGTCGCCATAGATAATATTAACTTCCGGATGATTTTCTCGCATGTGACTTAGTTCTATCTTGAGAAGTTCATTGTGGTACTCAGCAAAATTGTTTAACTGGGTGATACAACCAGTCGAATTATCATACTCCACATTATCAGAGCCATAATAGAGAGTTAAATACACCGCCGAGCATCCAATTGGTAAGTTTCCTGGTACTAGTATTGTCTTGGCTCCTAACTCAATAAGTTCCTATTATCCCAAATATATATAAAGTTTATTCACCATCCTCAATCATAAGTTGTTCAAATCTTTTTACTTAAGGAAACAAGTAAGGTACATTACTCGTATGTTCTTACATTAACGGCAGAGATGATGGCCTCAACGACAAGAGGAACATACGGTACAAGCTCATTGATGGATTTTCCAGCACTTAATGCATGATTGTAATCATTTCCTCCGATCTCACCCATTAGTATCAAAGAATGTCCAATGAAGTGTTCACAATCTATAATATTTATGTTGACCAATAATGTTAGACTAAAATTGCGTTCATACAAAGATCTAAGGCAACATTTTCCATTTTAGTGTTGGAGTTTTTATAGTAATCTAGATCATGAAGGGGTTCCTGTAACACCCGGATATTTCCTTGAAGCCGACGAACGAAGAAAAAGAAATAAAGTCCAAAGTCGAGGGACCAAACTTGCCAAAACGTGAGAAAATTCTGAAGAGAAGGAGAATAAGAGGGGAGGGCAGCCCACACCCTCCCCACATCTCCAAAATTCAGCCAAAAGAAAGAAAGAAGAGAGAAAAGGGAGAGGAGAAGAAGAAAGCTTGGTTCGAGTGTGCAAAATCGTCGTATAGCGGGTCTAAGCGAAACTCTTCTTCTTGGTGTAGTTTGTGTGAGTTCTAGGACCCCTATTTTACTCGTTTTCAACTGATTTGGGGCTGGAACACATAGTAAACCTGTTTTTGTATGTGTGCGTGTTTGACCCATTGGATATGTTTGCGTGTGATGCGTTTGGAGTTTGTTTCCGGGCTTGTGTGTGCTTGAATGGTGTTGTAGTATGCATTCCTAAGGTTTAGGATGGTTAATTTGGGCTTAGAATGGGTTTGGATGAGCTTGGATGGCAGATTGGATTCGGGATGAACTGCATTCTGCATCAGTTAGGGCTAGGAGACCGACTGGAGGCCATACGGCCGAATGGAGTGCGATTGAGGTTCATTCGCACGATTGAGGTTCAGTCGCACGACTGGAGGGCCAGTCGCATGGGGAGTCATGCGACTGAGAGCCCAGTCGCATAGGTACCCATCCGCATTAAGTCCATCCGCATGAGGTCCATTCGCATAAGGTCCATTCGCATAGAGTCCATCCGCATGAGGTCCATTCGCACGACTGGGTGTTCATCCGCATTGGTGTTCCTCCGCATAGGTCCATTCGCATGATGTTCAGTCGCATGGAGGCTATGCGACTGAAGGGTGCCCATACGCCCAAATAAGGTTGTACCCGAGGAGAAGCATAGTTTAATTACTGACTTTCGGGGAAAAGTGCAGATGTGAGTTGTGACGTGCAAGTTCCCGTAAGTACATGTAAGATGACCATTGGGACCTTAGAGGGTATGTTGGGCGTGATGATGTTGCATGTTCATGTATGATGTATGTTATCTATGTATGATGATGCCCTGTTTGATGACATTACTGTGTATGTTGATGTTCCTTATTATAGTGTATGTTTATCTTTCCATGACTTTACGTGTTATGTTAAAGAATGAACCGAAAGTATTATGTAACGTAAAGTGAAAGATAATGAAAGAGGAACATAATGAAAGAATGCATGCATTAACGAATGAATGAAAGTAAGAAAGGCTTGCAAGCAAATGTATGGAGGTGCACACCCAATAAAAGTGTTAGCTCAACGGTGTACGGGTTAGCTACCCCGAAGGATGCCACTGGGATCCGATCTTTGTGATTGGCCATAAGTATGGGATCCTTTCCACTTGTCCTAGGTGACTGGATCAGCTTCGTGCACAATGTTCGTGATTTAAATACCACAGGTCCAACATCAGCTTCGTGCACAATATTCGGGGTATAGCATATGGCACTGATCCAAAATGAAAGAGGAAAGATAAGTGATGAATGTACTTACCCTAGGTACTGGAGCCAGCTCCTTGCCCAATGTTCGAGGTTTATGAAAGACCTCAAGCTTAGTTAACCGCTTCGTGCACAATGTTTGGGGTAATGTACATGTCATCGAAAGTAATGAACGTACGAACGAATGTAATGAATGTACAAATGAAAGTAAGGAACGTACAAATGAAAGTGAGAATTTATGAATGAATGTGAACGAAAGTAACGAATGTGAATGTTAACGATGTACGTTAAATGAACGAGAGTAATGAACGAATGATAAAAATAATAATGATATTATCTATGTGTACGTATGATGTGTGATCGCATGTATGTAAAGAACGGTTTTAACGAAAGAAAAGTATGTTTTATTATAAAACTAGAGCTCGCTCAGCAACGCTGACTTTTTATGTGTTTCCAGTTGGCAGGTAGTGTTGCTGAGGATGGCACGGGGCGGCTACTCGGCTCTTTTGGATGGCATCCATTTATATAATGCTTTTGTGAGGTAATGCAACAATATATATTTTGTAATTGGTTAACGATGTATTATTTTGCAAAAGCTTTTATAATGAAATGAGATGTCTTTTGATCGATTCCGCTGCAATATTTATTATAGTTAATGTAATTATGTGTTTTAAGTGCGATGAATGATCAGCTATAAGCGTCCCGGGAACGGGGCCTTACAGTTCCGTGCGATAAAAGTCACATCCGGTGCGACAAGTGCAACGAGAACGGATATTATGTTTTCAAAATGTTCAAAGTGGGGAAGAAAAGAAGGTGGAGGTTAATTTGACCCATAGTATGGATGACGAACCAGCATTGTTATGAAGGATGGACAATGATGTTACAAGATTAGAAGTGTGATTGTTGAACTAATCTTTTTATTTAATTTATTTTAATTAAGTCAGCATAACAGAAGGTACTCAGCCAATTTAATTAAACTAGATTAGAATTACAATCATATTTAAGTTGGATTAGAATTGGTAGGGGTTGATTACTATATACATGGTTAAGGTTTCACACACTCACTAATTTCTAGATTTACATATTCAGTCTATTATGAGACTTTAATCATTTTAGACACTAACACCTTCTATAAACAACTTGTTACCACTAGACCTTTTGATATCCATAAACCTTTCATATGTTTTGTTCGTTACCACATATTTATCTTATTTACATTTGGGATACCACCAAGAGTCATTTACGGATATTTGTGACAAAAAATTATGACTAATTCGTCGTAGTTGACCACTACGACATATACGTCGCAGGAAAAAACCGTTACATATGTTTTTGTAACTAATACGTTTAGTCATGATTTTTTTCAAACAAATTAGTTTGGACACACCAAGATAGGTATAGTGACACTAATCTACATATTATAGTTTGATGGATTTTGTGACCAAAAGTTTTATCAACATACAGTGAAACTTTGCAATCAAACTATAGGGAATCACGACCAACGCTTTTTACAACTATCAGCTTTTTCAACAAAGATGGTTATTACTAAAATATCACTCTAACAAACTATTTTATACAATTTTATCTCGATCATTGATTAAGAAGATTCATGGTTGAGATTAATTCTTACACTTATTAGTTTTAGAAGACTTTATATTTGAACATTTCCCTAAATTAATTTAAAATCGGGTTGGATCAAATAAAATACGTATTTATGTTATCTTTAATCTCGCTTTCATGTTCTTTAACACTCCTTTTTACAACAACGTTATTTTTCTTAAATTTTGAATATAACGTTGCGACATAGTCATTTACATCTACGTTTAGAAATAATAATTATTGAAAATCAAACAGTCGCATGCGTTGGCATAAATTTTACTTTGTTTTTTTTAACTTTTAGAATATAATATTTTTTTAAATTTTGAACATAATCACGATATGATTATTTTTATCTATGTTTTAATATATATTTTATTCATGATCAATTCATTTGGTCAAATGTAAATTTTTTTACTTCTTCTATTTTCAAACTCGCTTACATGTTTCCTAAACCTCATTTTCACACATAACATTTTTCTTAAATTTTCAATCTACCGTTACGACATGGTCATTTTATCCATGTTCCGAGCAACCGTAACGTGCAGGCATAACCCACTAGTCATCATAAATAATGTAAAGTAAAATACAACCATGTTTAATAAAATATGGCCATTAGTGACCTGAAATAGCAATTGTCTTTAAAGAATTTGAAATTCAGATATCCCAAATTTTTAAATGATTACTTTATTTAACTATCCAAATTCCTATTCAAAATTTTAGATATACGAATTATAAAAAATCGCAAATACGGGTTTGGATAGTGAAACTAATATCTGAAATAATTAAGAATACATTTATAATCATACAAATATAATATGTCAAATTTGGATTTGGATTTCTTATCTTTATATTATAAAAACGATTAAAGAATATACATAGATATAAAATTTAGGATAGTCCGGTTTTTATTAAACCATCCTAATATTCTAAAATCACTATGCAAATCCAAATCAAGAATTTGGATGGCCGAACTTCAAATATATGAAATTTCAGATATACGAATTTTTGATAATTTAGATTCAGATATTTGGTATTTTAACTTACATATTTTTGCAAACCACTAACCGTCAAACATTCACTGCAAACACACACTTTCGTCGCAATCCTGTCGTAAATTTTGTAAGATTTGGTCGCACATACCCTACTTTTAGTAGTGATTGAATGAGTTGAGTATAGTTAATCAAGAGCCTTTTTTCAATTTGGTTTTATGGTAAAGCATACCAAATTTTAAGTTGACAACGATTATTGGAAGAATGACATCTTTTGTGTTCGAGACAACGCTTTGATATATCGAGCCCAAACAACTAAAACATAAGGCACTATGATTTTGTATATGTTTGGGTGCATAATATTACCTGCTACATGGGCACATAGAGAGGGCAATGATTGTTTGAACCATTCCAACTGAACTCGTAAAGATGTATTTGTCATTGGATTATGAACTCCTTGTGTTGCATGAAATGCAGAATCCAATGCAGTTGCACCCGCCACAGCAAAGTTCACTCCTCGCCGTAGTTCCATCATGTGTCTCCCTTCAACACTCACAAATGGTCGTACCAATGGTAGCCTAATGCTTTCAGCTTCACAATGAAAAGAAGTATTGTGTACACATTAAACTCGTTTCATGGCACAATTGCTTTAAACATAAAGATGGCATTTATTTACATTACTTTGATATCTAATACCACTGATTAATTATGGCTAAAACTCACATCCACGACTCTTTAGTTATTATTGATATTTGAAAAATCCCACAAATAATATTAGAGAATATACTATTAATGTTTACTTATTTTAAACATATTATTAAGGTTTAGTTATGTTAAGTACATATGCCAAGTTAAGTTTCAGGGTTTATTGTTAATTTCTTATATACTAAGGTGTTGTTTGTTTTTCTGAAAAGGTTATGCGCATGCTCTTCTGTCTTTCCCGCGCAAATCACGCGCAGACATTGCCATCTGCAAGCTGATTGTTTTTTTGAAAATGTTTCATTAAAAAAACGCATGCGCGTGCTCTTCTTGGTACAAACTAAAAAAATACAACTTCACACCTCTTCTCAAACCCTATTCCCATATCACTTTCACCTCTTCTCAAACGCTTTTCCCATCCTCCTCCACCCTCCCATCGCCGCCAACCTCCTACCACCTTCTAGCTACCGCAAGCAAACCTTCCCTTGTTGCCGTTGGCAACCCTCCCCCTCGCCGCCACAAGCAACCTGACCCTTCACTGTCGTCGCACCCTGCCGTCGCACCCCACCGTCGCACCCCACCGTCGCACCCCATCGTCGCACCCCTTCCATCGCAGGTCACATCTTCTTTATCTTGTTTATTTTTGTTTTCATACATCTAGATGTGGTTGAATGTGGGTTAATTTTGATTCTTTCAGTAGTCTGCAGAAGTTAAAAACCAAATAGTCTTTTTCTTGCAGACTGCAGATGTTAGGTCCACCTATTTTTCTACAGATGTCTATAGACATGGTTTGCAAACAGCAGACATTTTATCTATGAAAAAACAAATTACACCTAAGCGTTCCTCTTTATTCTAACATTATGCATACCATACAATAATATTATTTCACTATTTCGTATTGTATTAGAGTCTTAGGGCTCTAGTTTCTTTTTTCTTCTCTCAAGCTACACCGAGAAGGCTTGCACATATATAAATTAAGTTTTAGGGTTTTCTTTTTGTTGAGCTACTCCTCTGACATGCTCTCACCCTTGTAGAGCTACGGTCCTCTCCTCTGGCACCAATTCTTCGCTCTTACTTCACGACTCTCCCTTGTAGGACTCGGTCCTCCACCACATCCTATGGTCCTTACTAGCCATGAGTCAAGTCGTCGCTTCCCTTGAAGCCAGTTTTTATCTTTTACTTTTCTAGTGTGTTTTCTTTTTTTCCTTTATTTTTTTTGTGTGTCAGTTTGAGCATTCGTTTTCCTTTTGGTTCTCTCGCATCAATTCTTCGCTCTTACTCCAAGATAAAAAATTTATGTTTATTGTTATCATAGTTAAGTGATATTATATGATTAGGTTTCTTATCTCATTATCTCATTGTACTCTTAAAGCATAATTGATTATAACACAATATCTAACACTGTTTTCAATATATCAACAAATAAAACTCAATTACATAGGTCCTACAAAAAGTAAAACTCGTCCTATTTAACAACTTTAAACAACTTAATAAACATAAACTAATATACTCTAATCATCTTTACTAATTAAATCAAACCAAGTTTTATCCCCCTTTTCTCTTCCTTGGTTATCGATCAGCACCATCAAATTATGATTAACACCTTCACTAACTTTAAAATTTGGAAATCATAAGAATCCATTACAAGTATTATTGCAGGTTACGTTGTCTAGATAACCTTTAAGATGTTATAAAAGAAAACCAGTGAAAACAAGATTCACACCCTAAAATTTCTTGTTGAGAGGATTCAAGTAAGTTATAAGTAAGTAGTAACTCCCTGTTCATCGTTAGTTTAGTGTTATACATACCCCACGAATTTCTCTTTTCTTAATCTATGTATGTAATAACCACCAAAACTTCTTTGACCGGCTAAACAAATGGAATCTATAGATTAAACAAAATTGATGTTTAAATTCATCAAATGAAAATTTCTGCAAATTGTATTCTGTAGAAATAATTAAAAAAAACTTCATAAAAAATACACATGTATTTATAAGATAGAGAGATATATAACCCAGGTAATTGAAGTGGAGAGAGAGATTACCAACGAAATCAATAATGAGACGACCATTGGAGCAACGGCCAGTCGGCTTATGGAAAAAGGTTTCGCCATAAGGGGGATAAAAGAAATGTAGAGGCTCTTGATGCGTGCTATAAAAGAGTTGTTTTAGGTTACCAGTATCCGCTAGAGAGTCCCCGAAACTAATGATCGAAGTATAACATGCATTTGTGTACAAGGTACAAGTACATAATAGTTGGAAAATGGTGAAAAACGTTATAAACAACGAAGAGCTTAATGAAGAAGGAATATTGGCCATTGAAGAGTATTGAGGTATGAAATGAAATGATCTTTACCTATAGGGTATATAAAATTATGAATGGTTGGTTGGTGATGCATCTATTTATGTTAAGTTACATGTTTGCCCTTGTAGAATTGTAGAATATATGATGCAAGGTGTACATATGTTTTGAACAAATAATATTGTAAACTTACTGATATCACTATGCAAGACATATGGAAATGTTAAGTTTCATATTTTATTTTTCATTGCCACGATGAGAAAAATAATTATTAAAATATTTTTATTTGCTATATAGTCCATAATAGGATAATTTATGCATATATCACGAAGGTTTTCTAACCTTTTACGTTAATATAACTTAAATAATATATATACTTTATCGATTCCCTAATAACATTCATACTAGTTTTCTCATGCTCATATTTACAATAAAAACATTAATTTTTCTGTTTCTCTATCAATTAAATAATGTTACTTTATATCATTACGATCACGTTTTATCTTTACTTCACTTACAACCATTTTTAAAAATATTATAAAAATTTATAGGGATTGTACCGTGTTTTCCCATATTTGAGAAAACATAAATTTTCACTTAAAAGTTAAAACCACTCACAACCATGTCCATTATATAGTGCAAATACTCATATACTATATATATATATATGTATATATATGTATGTATGTATGTATGTATGTATGTATGTATGTGTGTGTGTGTATATATATATATACACACACACATACATACATACATACATATATATATATATATATATATATATATAAATGGAAAAACTACTGTGAATACTCTAAGTACTATGAGGTCATATCACGCTAAACTAAGCTTGACGACGAGTAATTTAGGACACTCACATGGTCGTAAATTTGGTAAGACCATAAACTTGTTACACTACAAGAAAAGCTGGCAATAGCGGCGACACCATTAGCGGCGACAGGTCCTTTAGCGGCGACGCCGTTAGCGGCGACGACACTTTGATCCACCGTTCGTTAAATGAACCACATCTAACCGTTCAAAAACACTTTGATCTGACGGCTCATGTTTAATCGTACGTTAGGTATTAGCGGCGACGCCTTTAGTGGCGACATGTCGCCGCTAATACCTTTTCATCTATACGCGGGCTTTGCAGCCATTTTGCTCACTTTCCCTCCACCCCTTTCAACTTACTCTCCGGCGACCTGCTACCCCTTCACCCCTCTCCGGCGACCACCTCCTCCGACCACCTCCGGCGACCACCTCCTCCGACCACCTCCTCCACCACCACCTCCTCTCTACACACCACCACCTACACCCGATCGCGAGCGCAGCCACCACCCCCATCACCACCTCCGGCCTAGCCACCACCCACCGTTCGACAGCCGCGCAGCCACCACCCATCCCCAGCACAACCCCACAAACCAAGATCCGACCACCGTCGCCACCACCACCTACGGGCGGCCACCCACAAACCAAGATCCGACCACCGTCGCCGCTTTTGCTCGTGTCCCGTCGCCGCTACTGCAAAAGATTCTACATTCGGTATTTTTTTATTTTTTTATTTTTTTTATTTTTTTGTTTAATAAATGTAAATGCTTTAGGTTGTGATTGGGTTTATTGTTAAAACCACATTAGGATGAGATAACATATATGGATGATTTAAGTTTTGATTAGTTGATATATATATGTTAAAACTACGTTAAAGATGTAGATAGTTAAGTTTTGAACTAATTAGATTAGGATTAAAAGTAATATTTGTTGAAACTATATTTAGAATGAGAAACTAAATTTGTTAATATATTCTTTAAGTTTTGTTTAGTATTTAAACTATATGTATTTGGGAATTTTGTTATTAGTTGGTTCTAATTAGTTGAAAGTATAGAAAACTTGTATTAGAAATGGACAAATTAGTTGTACTAAATTAATTGATAAAATTATTTGTTTGATTATTGTTATTTTGGATGAGATAACATATATTTTATGATTTAAGTGTTGATTAGTTGATATATATATTTTGTTAAAATCATATTAATGATGTAAATGGTTAACTTTTAAACTATTTAGATTAGGATTAGAAGTAATATTTCTTGTTAGGATGAGAAACTAAATTTGTTGATATATACTTTTAGTTTTGCTAAATATTTGAACTATTTAGATTAACGATGTAAATGGTTAACTTATAATTACGTATGATGAATAACAATAATAAATTGACTTTTAATCGTTGTTCATTATTAGAAATTGGCTTCTAATCACCATGATTATATTCCTCCATTTAAATTGTAAATTATATTGCAGTGCTGTAATCATGTCTGTCGATAAAAGTTGGATTCTTAATCCGAACCGTAGATCACCCGAGTATCAGCAAGGACTCAGCTCTTTTATCGATATGAGTGAAAAATATATCGACAAATATGGCATGATTAGATGCCCGTGTAGGAAATGTCAGAATACTCAATTATTAGGATGGGTTAAAATGAAATATCATTTAGAAATATGGGCATGTGTCGGACGTACAAGGATTGGATCTATCATGGTGAAAGTTTAATTCCTGAAGTTGTGGTTATAAATGATGTTGAGCCAACAAACGAAATGGCTGACGTTATCGAAGACGTTATGGAAGAGAGTAGTGCTGTCCGTGATGATTTTGAGGACTTGTTATAGGAAGTTCAATCAGAATTATATCCTGGTTATACTAAGTTTTCTTCTCTTGACTTTTTAGCAAAGCTTATGAATATTAAGGTGAAAAATAAATGGACCAATAGCTCATTTGATGAGCTCCTTGAGTTGTTGCAGTCTTCACATCCTGAAGGTAACAAAATTCCCTCTTCTCACTATGTAGCCAAGAAGACATTAAAGAAGATCGGTTTAGGGTATGAGTCGATACACGTGTGCAAATATGATTGTGCTCTTTTTTGGGCAGAAAACCTATTGTTACAAAATTGTCCAGTTTGTAACGAGAGTCGGTGGGTCGATACAAATACAAAGGGCAAAAAGTTACCTCACAAGGTGTTACGATGGTTTCCTTTAACCCCCAGGCTACGCCGCCTATATTCTTCAAGGCATACTGCAAAAGATATGATTTGGCATAATACCGGACGATCAGAAGATGGTACGATGCGTCATCCTGTTGATGGTTCTTCATGGAAAGATTTTGATATAAAGTACCCTACCTTCTCGAGAGAACCCCGAAACGTCCGCCTAGGACTTGCAGCTGGCGGTTTCAATCCATTTGGTAACATGAGTTCGGCTCATAGCACGTGGCCTGTTATACTCACGACATACAATCTGCCTCCATGGTTATGCATGAAGGAGTCGTCATTCATGTTATCATTGTTGATTCCTGGTCCTAAATCCCCGGGAAGGACATGGATGTTTTTCTTAGGCCATTGGTGGATGAGCTTAAGCAGTTGTAGGTGTCGGGCGTACGTACTAAAGACATGGCGACAAACACATTTTTCACAATGAGGGCGGCTTTGTTATGGACTATAAACGACTTTCCGGCTCGTAGTAGTCTATCAGGTTGGAGCGGGCAGGGCTACAAAGCATGCCCGACTTGTAACGAAGACACTCCTTCGATGCGTGTCACAAATAAAGTCGTTTCTGTTGGTCACCGTCGGTTTTTAGATGCAAACCATGAATGGAGAACAAATTTGGACTTCAACGGGGAACCCGAGATAAGATCCCCTCCAAAACAATTTAGTGATACTGACATAGAAACTCAACTTAGTCGGCTCCGCCACCGTTTACCGGGAAACATCCTGATTTTGGAGGTGTTAAATCAAAGCGGGAGGAGTATGAGTTAAATTGGTCCAAACGAAGCATATTTTTTGAACTTGAGTACTGGTCTTCTCTACAGCTAAAACACAACTTAGATGTGATGCATATAGAGAAAAATATGTGTGATAGTTTGCTAGGTACTCTTCTAATGAATGAAAAGAGCAAAGATACACCAACGCACGGGTTGACTTGAAAAATCTAAATATTCGGAGTAGGCAATGGTTAGAGAAAAAAAATGACAAGTGGTATAGCCCCCACCTGAAATACTCATTGAAGACTAGTGATCGAAAGTTATTTTGTGAGTTTATAAAAAATATAAAACTGCCTGATGGGTTTGGATCTAATATCAGCAAGAGAGTGATAGATAATAATACTAACATTACTGGGTTGAAATCTCATGACTGTCATATTCTTATGCAACGGTTGATACCGATTGGTGTTAGAGGTTTTTTGGCCAAAGATACTTATACACCAATAGTTGATTTGTGTACATTTTTTAAGCAACTTTGCTCCAGAACACTATTAATTGACGATATGAAGAAAGCTAAGGAGGCCATTCTTATAATATTGTGCAAGTTAGAATTGATCTATCCTCCAGCGTTTTTTGACATTATGGTTCATTTGGTTTTGCATTTACCTGATGAAGCGATTCGTGGTGGTCCAGTGTGTATGAGATGGATGTATCCGTTTGAAAGGTATATGAAAAAACTAAAAAATTATGTCAGAAACAAGGCAAGACCAGAAGGTTGTATAGCTGAAGGTTATGTTGCTGAAGAAGCTTTATCATTTTGTTCGAGGTACCTTCGAGATGTTGAGACTCAGTTTAATCGCCCTGATAGAAATAAGGATATCATTATTGAAAAGAGAAAGATATTTGCATTTGAGTCAAAATGTCGTCCGGCTAGCGCAAAAAAGATGAAATATCTTTCTCCTAGCGAAAAACTAAAGCTAGAATGGTTTGTCCTCGATAGTTGTCAAGAAGTTAGAGACTATATGAAGTAAGAGTTCCTATCTTTAAGTTTTAAACATTACTTAAATATATTTCGTTCCTCACTTGTTATATATTTTGTCAACAATATAGTGAATTCAAATCTGAACGCCCACATGAGGATGTCATAATCAAATTTCCATCATGGTTTCTAGAGAAGGTATTCCGTGTATAATAATCTCTTAGGTTTATATCCAAATTTCCATCATGAATTCAAATCTATATTTGTTAGGTAATTTATATTTAACACATTATTTTCTTAGGTTTATTCGGTGAAAATACAAAATTCTCCAGATTTTCACTCAGAGTTGTATGCTCTTTCAATGGGTGCGGATGTAAAAGCCTATAATTACACTGCTTGCATAGTCAACGGTGTTAGGTTTATGGTTCTTGCACGTGACGCGCAACGCACAACACAAAACTCGGGTGTTTTAGTGGAGGGTGAGAATGGTGAGAAATATTATGGCCAAGTTGAAGAGATTATTGAGTTGTGCTATGCAAATGGGTATTCAACAGTCCTATTTCGTTGCAAATGGTTCGATACTCGAAGGGGTGTTTCATACGACAATAATATCACCAGTATCAACACCGAACGTGAATTGGACAAAGACGATCAACTCATATTTGCTTTCCAAGCTAAACAAGTATTCTACATCCGAGAACCTTCTCGGAGAAACCAAAGCAATAATCACTGGTGGGTCGTCGAGAATGTTAATCATCGTAAAATTTGGGATCGACCGCCATCCAATGATGGACTCGTGGAAAACATTCAAAATGTTGGTAATGAATTAACAGAAGATCTTGACGTTGTTCATAATCATTCTTCATCTAATAATGTACTTTTCATTGACTTCACCCAATACTTTCAAAATGTTGATAATGTCACCGATGGCGAAATTGCAAGTGAAGTTAATCCGCCAAATGTTACTGTTAATGTGATGTCTGAGGACGAGGGTGATTATGATGAAGAGGATTTTGATTATGACACTGAGGGGTCTAACAGCGAGACTGAAGTATATGAGGGAGACTCCGATTAAGTATATATTTAATCTAAAATTTTGTAGACATGATATCTTGTTGTAGTTGAAAACTTTATTCTTATTTTAATTTTGATGTTTTATATCTTCTAATTTTTACAGACATGATATCTTTTTGGATTGTTTTGATACATCTCATGGCTGATGTAATGAGCCATGGAGGTGATGGCGCGGGGGATCCACCGATTCCTCCTTCTGGTGGGCCCGGAAGCCATCAGTTGGATGGTAAGCATTATATTTTCATGTTTATTTATTTATTATTAATATATATTGTAATTATTGATTTTTTTTATTATAAATGCAGGCTCGCCTTCCCGGAAAACAAGAAGGAAGGCCAAAAATAAAAAGTTACAGCATGAGTTAGAAAAAAAGGAGGACCTTTATCTCTTCCTTTTGATAGAGCTGCTACATATAGCCAAGTCGGTGAACTTAACGATATGTTTGTTCGTGAGGTTGGGATATACATGGAGGCCAATTATCCCTTTAATGTTCGTTCGTGGACTGATCTTTCTGATGCTCAGAAGAATGCGTTGGATGAGCATATGGCGGTAACTTTTATATGTTTTATGTTTATTGTTAGGTATTTATTTAACTAACTTCATTTTGTTTTAACTTAAATGTAGCGACGCTTTGATTTTGATGAGATTTTGCGAGATCGTGAACGCGCTCAAATTGAGGGTGGCATTCGTTCTGTATATCTCAAACGATTCAGAGATCGAAAAAACGTTGCCAAAAGACACTTTGATCGTGTTGGAGGATATGAAGATGTGGAACAAGCAAGGCTCAACCCTCCAAAGGGAATGAATCATGAAAATTGGAGCAAAATAATTGATTTTTTCTTAAGTGACGGACACAGAAAAGCCTCAACATCAAACAAAGCAAACCGACAACAACAAGAATACAATAATCGTGGTGGGACTGCCTCGTATAGTAGTTATTGTTACAAGAGGTAATGATTTAATTATTTGTATGTGTATTGTAGATAAGTATTTATTTAATATATGATATAATTTTAAATGTTAATCAGAATAAGAGCAGACTTGAGGCATTTCAGAATGCTCATACCAGTAAAGATGGGACCTTTGATACGGAGATAGCTGAGCAACAATATGTAAGTTTTATATAAAGTAGAGTTTTGAAATATTAAAGATGAAGCCTTTATGTGTATATATATATTAAATGACTTCTTGTTAATTAATGTAGAATCAGCTCAAAGGACAGTTTGATGAGCTAAGTCAATCCCAAAACGAAGGAAATAGTTCATCACTGAACGAGGTTGAAGTTTTTGAGTCGGTGTTGGGAGAACGCCACGGGCATATTAGAGGGATTGGGCGTAAACCGTCTTCATCTGCAGGGTCGACTTCGTTTGTTCATGATCAGGAACAAACACCTCAGACATTATCAGAGGTATTAAAGTTTTATACGTTTTATCTTGAAGTTGTTAAATGTATCATTGTTGGTTTATCTTAAACGGGTCAAAATGGGTAAATTTAAGTTGAATTATGTACATTATGGTTGAAATGGGTCAAAATGATACAAACACACTTAATATAGTTAAAACGGGTCAAAATGGGTAAA
Source organism: Flaveria linearis (assembly GCA_024085815.1). Classification (NCBI taxonomy): domain Eukaryota; kingdom Viridiplantae; phylum Streptophyta; class Magnoliopsida; order Asterales; family Asteraceae; genus Flaveria; species Flaveria linearis. The sequence goes on from CM044008.1 coordinate 21,680,170, forward strand.
TTTAAGTTGAATTATGTACACTATGGTTGAAATGGGTCAAAATGATACAAACACACTTGATATAGTTAAAACCATATTAATTTGAGTTAAAACGGGTCAAAATGGGTAAATTTAAGTTGAATTATGTACATTATTGTTGAAATGGGTCAAAATGATACAAACACACTTGATATAGTTAAAACGGGTCAAAATGGGTAAATTTAAGTTGAATTATGTACATTATGGTTGAAATGGGTCAAAATGATACAAACACACTTGATATAGTTAAAACGGGTCAAAATGGGTAAATTTAAGTTGAATTATGTACATTATGGTTGAAATGGGTCAAAATGATACAAACACACTTGATATAGTTAAAACCATATTAATTTGAGTTAAAACGGGTCAAAATGGGTAAATTTAAGTTGAATTATGTACATTATGGTTGAAATGGGTCAAAATGATACAAACACACTTGATATAGTTAAAACGGATCAAAATGGGTAAATTTAAGTTGAATTATGTACATTATGGTTGAAATGGGTCAAAATGATACAAACACACTTGATATAGTTAAAACGGGTCAAAATGGGTAAATTTAAGTTGAATTATGTACATTATAGTTGAAATGGGTCAAGATGATATAAACACACTTGATATAGTTAAAACCATATTAATTTGAGTTAAAACGGGTCAAAATGGGTAAATTTAAGTTGAATTATGTACATTATGGTTGAAATGGGTCAAAATGATACAGACACACTTAATATAGTTAAAACCATATTAATTTGAGTTAAAACGGGTCAAAATGGTAAATTTAAGTTGAATTATGTACATTATGGTTGAAATGGGTGATACAAACACACTTCAAGGTGTTGATGTATCATTATATACTTAAAGTTATACTAAGAAGCAAATACAACAACTTATAATGTATGTTTTTTTGTAGGCTCAAATCGCAAGTTTGTTTAAAAATGCAAACTTTATGTCGCAAATGACGCAACTTATTGCCTCCCAAAAAGGTACACAACAAGCTGATGAAGATGATGATTCGGACGAGGACGGTGAATAGGATAGCGGTTAAGTAGTTTAAATTTATTTTAACGACATTAGAAGTTGAAGTTAAACAATTTGTATGTTTATGTTATTTGTGTTGTTAAAACTCGTATTGTACTTCTTAATACTTATGTTATTTGTGTTGTTGGGAAATCTGGAAATTTGGTTTTATTTACAGGTTTTTTCGGTTTATAAAAATGGAAATTAAAAAATAAAAAAAAATTAAACTGAAAAATTGACTATTAGCGGCGACATGTGAAAGTCCTTCCCGGAATTTTTTATTTGAATTTATAGCGGCGATATTGTCGCCGCAAATGATTGAATTAGCGGCGACATCTTTAGCGGCGACTCTTTAGCGGCGATATTTTCCACATTGTTGCCGCTATTAGTATTAGCGGCGAAAATGGGTATCAATAGCAGCGACATATGTCGCCGCTAATGGTCTTGTTCCTTGTAGTGTTAACTCTTGCATTTGAGTTATTTAGTTAAAAGTTCTCATAGTACATGTTCTTAGAAAATGAAACTAAATAGTAATATGTAAAATAGTTGCTCATATACGGTGATAACACTATATATCGCATGAATACCCGAAATAAAACGAATTGTTTGTTTTAGGAATTTAATAAATAAGTTATGAAAGAATTTCGATTATATGTATAATCTACATATATATGTAAGGTTTTAGTTTTTTTCTTTTTTCTAGCTATAAATTACTCCCGTAAAATGATTTTCATCATATATGGGATTAGCCTTAATAGAATTAAGTATTTGTAATTTGTTATTATATAATTTTGATAGAATGAAAAAAGTTAAACCATAATCAACCAATACAAATTGGTAGTTTTCTATTATCTATTATGAAATTACAACAGTATGAACAGTTGTCATGAATAGTAGAACAGTAACCCTTCTAGAAACCACCTGCACAATCGCGTTCTTCTCGCTGCTTATCTTCATCTTCTCTCTGCCACTGCTTTCTAGAAACCACCGGCACAATCTTGAGCAGTGAGCGTTCTTCTCGCTGCTTATCTTCATCTTCTCTCTGCCACTGCTTTCTAGAAACCACCTGCACAATCTTGAGCAGTGATATGAAAGTATCTGAGATTCCTGCATTCAAAAACCTAGAAACAGACGATTCACAATCTTTCTCCAAGAGCCCATTTTCCATCGTACGTCTCTCTCTCTACATTTTCTCCTTTTTACGTCTTTTCTTTCTGTAATACGTTTCCAAATCTTTACTTTATTCAGCAATTAGCATTACCCCTTTTCGGATTTTGCAATCAATCTGATGGGTGTTTATAAATTGATCGAGATTTCGATGATAATGTGAATAAAGTGGGTTTCTTGATTGCCCTCTTTTGCGCTCTTTGTAGATCGCCTTTGATTCTTCTTGGATGCTGCCTTTTTCAGGTAACCCTTTTGTCTAATCGTTCGTAAAGTGGTTTTATTTCACTTGATTTGCAGGTCATCTGAAGTTGGTGATTAGTTTTGTTGATTTCATGTTAGTGTTTTGATTTTCTTATCTGGTAATCGTTAGATCTTACAGTATGTTGATCATGATGACTAATGATTGAAGAGCCAGCCTTTTGATTTTCAGTCTGGTTTTGTTAGCATTTTCAGTTTGATTGAAGTTTTTCATTTGAGTTTGATGTTGTTCTTGATGATGATAATGATCTTCAATGCTCATGTTTGATTTGCTTATTTTACTTTCATAAGATTTCCTTTTGTTCATGGTACTATACGACTACTTTATCAAACCATAATGTGTCTTAATATGCAGCAGAGGTTTAATCAACTATAGTTAATTTCACAAAGGGACTCTTCCACAAATGCAGAACTTTAACAACGCAAGAAGTCAGCCAAGGCCTCCTAGGTCTTATGCTTTAGGAGGTATAGTTAGTTACAAATTCGTTTACTAATTTCATTGTACCTGCACAACGTCTTGGATCGTTTCATTAAATCATGATGGTTACAGATGTTTAAAGACTTCTGTTTCTATAGCAATACAGCATCAAATTGTGCTGTTTTTCAAGCTGTTTTTTGGTTTGTGTGCTTATAGGGTGTGGATCATACAGAGCCAACCAAGAAGAAAGGCTTTGTAAGAAAGATTATTTTTGCTTTAGGCCTTACGGCATTATGCATTTTCATGCTCAAACAATCCCCTACTTTCACGAGTCCCAGTCCAGTAAGTAAAAAGACTGTTTCTTTGCTTTGAATTCCTTTCTTTATTGTCAATCTTTTGACAATTTAAAGATTTGAATCCATTATATAGACGCGTTGATCGAGTTTGATTGTTTAGAAGGACTGCTGAATCATTTTTTTATCCATATTACCCTTTTGTACCTCACATACCTCTCCATTTTCTCAATAATTATATATTGTCATATTAAGCTTGAAGTTGAAAAGGTTGATTAATCATCAAAAGTCAAATTTGAATTATTAATTGAGAAAGTCAATGGTAATATATAAAGATTGAAATATATTTTAATAAATAATTGAAATATTTATATGTTTTTTCTTTGAAGTTCTCTAGATCCGAAGCAGGGTTAATCATGTTTTAGTAACTGGAGGTGCTGGCTATATTGGTTCCCATGCTACACTACGCCTTCTTAAAGACTCTTACCGTGTTACTATAGTGGTATATCTCTATATATTCAATAATCTTTTACTAATATTCAGCTATAGTTTGAAGTAAATAAGTATACTTGTAATATGAAAAAACCAAGTCACGATGAATAGTACTATTCACGATGAATAGTACTGGGTTTTAAGGAGAGAGAGGAAGACCAGTTGTTGTTGTCGGCGCCTACCTCCTACGAACCACTGCTGTCCTCTTTCCGTTCATCGCCGTCGTTGCACGGCCGCCGCCTGTAACAACGCCGCCAGCACCGTCGTTGCGACGTGAGCAACCGGTGGTCTTGATCACTCCGACATGACCGTCGTCGGTGGTCTGTAATGACCGCCTTTGGTGGCGTCTGTCGGCGTACCCACGTTGTTGTTTGCGGTGGCAGAGGTACCACCGCCTTTCATCTTTCTCTTATGCCAACCACCGCCGATTGTTGGTGGGTAGCGAGCGGGCTGTAGATTCTTCTAATTTCGGGACGATGAGTCATGACCCATCATCAAACGTGATCAACACTCTTCACAGGAAGGAGTATCTAACAAACCCCCTTCTTTCTCCTCCTCCTTCTTCCCCCAAAACCCTTTGCTCTTCTTTCCTACCCTTTAATAATCCATTTTTGCTCAAATTTAACCCATCTCCTCGTCTACAAATGAATTTCTGAAACAAATCAAAAGGGGTTTTCTCGAATTTGTCGTTGGATGTCGTCCCACAGTTGGAGGGATGCCTACAGTGGCATGTCTACTGATAACATCAAGGGTTTGATCTTATCATTGTCTTCAAGTTTGTTCATTGGCTCTAGCTTCATCATTAAGAAAAAGGGTCTCAAGAAAGCAGGCGTTTCTGGTATTAGGGCAGGTAATTTTACCAATTTCTTTAATTGCGGACTTCGTTGATTTCAATTTATTGTTCGATGATGATGATGGTGATCTATCTCTTTGTTTGATTTTGATGCCTTTGTTGCCCATTACTATAGTGGAATTTAGTCATTTGTATGTCACCTAGGTTATTCAATTCTGGATCAGTTAATCAGTTATTAGTTTTTGCTGATTGCAAATAAGGAAAAATCATAACCCAAAAGCAAAAAATGCAAATGGTTCAGTGAATTGGCTTTCTGATAGGATCATTGGTGTTACTTAATGACTTTATAACAGCATTATCTATCTAGCCTTATATCTTTATTGGCAAGAGAAATCGGATTTCGTGAATATAAATCATGAACATAGTTTGAATGTGAATACACAAAACTAACTTGATATAAGATCATGCATCACTTAAGCAAGTCTCGGTTGATCACGTGATCGTCTGTTTATATAATAGTGTTTCTGTGGTATCTTTGTTTGAATACTTAGAATAAAAAAAACAAATTGTTGACTGTTGCGTCATGTATAAACCAATTAACGTTGGAGTTCAGGATATTACAGGAGTTTTTGGTATACAAGTCATTCCATTTTCATCAGATTTTAACATATAGATTCGCTTTTTGGATGCATGTTCTTTATCATGCTTTCTTATAGTGGTGCCTATAGTTATAACACACTTACGTTGAACTTACTAACATATTGATCGTTTTTGTTAGGAAGTGGAGGATATTCTTACTTATATGAGCCTCTATGGTGGGTAGGCATGATAACAAGTGAGTTTGTTGATTTGATGTTGTTTAAGATTAAAGGGGTTCAAGGAAACCAGGTAAATTATAGTTGTGTTTGTTTAATGTTGTCGTCTTATTTGTACAGTGGTTGTTGGAGAGGTTGCAAACTTTGCCGCCTATGCATTTGCACCAGCTATTCTGGTCACTCCTCTTGGGGCACTGAGCATTATAATAAGGTATGAATATATGTTTGAATTGTTCTTTCGCTTTCACATAACAGTCTGACATTGTTATTATTCCGTATCTCAGCGCTGTACTCGCACATATCATTTTACAAGAAAATTACATATTTTTGGGGTCCTTGGTTGTGCTCTATATGTTGTGGGATCCACAACAATTGTTCTACATGCTCCTTAGGAACGTGCAATTGAATCAGTTGCGGAAGTATGGGATCATGCTACAGATTCAGGTAACATCTTTTAATTTCATTCTAATGGGTTGTGATGAGTTGATGGGTCTGAGTAAAAATTGATTGAGGACATTGTCTGGCCCTGGGAGGGGTGTAGGATGGCAGGTTATTGCCTGCAACCCGCCCTCCGGCCATGATGGAGTCATTTCTTTACACACTCTGAGCCCGACATTAAAGTGGAAAATTGTTGATTTTAATAGTCTCAAACTGTGATGTTACCGACATTTTGTGGTCGGCGTGGTCCTCTCGGTGTGATCTTACTGTCTTAGATAGTTTATAGAGTATCGATTTACAGCGTTTTCAAGACGCGCAACGCGCGTCTGGATATTAAAACTAGTTAAAGTTTAAATTCACGCCACACATCCCTTACAATAATTGATTTGAAAATTAGAGGGAAATATACCTAATAACACGTGGTTCATGTGATTAGACATATTCAAACTTGGAAAAGATTTTTCGTTAAATTATATTACTATAAAGAATAATAAACCACAATAACAAAGAATTATACTTTTTTTTAACGGCTTAGTAATTAGGGGTTGAACCCATGACTTTCATGTTATACATCAAACTAGTTACCAACTTACACAGGTGGGACCATAACGAACTATACATATGACACATTATTGTAACTTTTATTAGAAGGGTATTAAAAGTCAATAATCCCAACTTAAAGCCTTCGTCACCAAAAGATCAATTTTTTCAGAACCGGATCGGACGTTGAACCGGACGTCTTACTGGTTTGGTGGTTGGACCGGTCGGACCGGTCGGACCGGATTTAACTGTATTTTAATTATATTTATATATGTAATTAAATATAAGTAATTTATATATGATTTATACATATATTTTATAGTTATATATAAAACTTAACTATATTTGTATATCCTACGTACTAATTATGGTTTAACACCCCGTTTTTACCCACTAAAATCAAAAAAAAAATTTCAAAAAACCGGTCAGAACCGGGCCGGTTCGCCGGTCCAACCGCCGGTTCGGTTCGGACCGGCCGGTTCAAAGCCACAAAAACGAATCACCCCTGACCGGACCGGACCAGCCCCCGATTCACGGTCGAACCGGTCGGACCGGTCTCAACAACACTGCAAAAGATCATAAATCATTCACCTTTAAAAAAAAAAATCATAAATCATAATTAATTATTAGGGGCAAAAAGTTATGCTATTTTATGCACTAAACAAGACACGTATCGTCGGCATGATTCTCTCTTGATTTCCTCGAAGCTTCCTTGTTTTTGTCCTCCAATCGGTCTAATTATTGATTATAAAATTAATGACATTATAGTCAAGTGGAAAACATAGAAGCATATATATATATATATATATACATATACATATGTATATATATATATATATATATATATATATGTATATATATGTATATAGAGGGAGGTTCCCCTACAAATTAATGTTTGCCTAAGTATGCTAAGAAGTAATCTTAGCCTTCTAATTATCTAATTAAGGGCTAAGATCAAAGTGTAGAAAAAATAACTAATCAAGGGTAATTTGGGTATTTTATTACATTACCCACAATTGTTGACTTTTTAAAATTTCCCCCCTATTTTTTTAAATTCTAATAACTTTTTCATACGACATTATTTTTTTAAAAAAATTACACCATAAAATCAAGCATTTTTTTCTCTTTAATTTGAGTATAGTATTACTATAGTTTTTTAAAAAAAAAATCAAATTATGTGACGTTGTGCTACATTTTTAACGTTTTTGTGCTGCATTTCATAAAACAGCACAAGGCTGTGCTATATTTCATAAAACAGCAAAAGGCTGTGCTGCATTTCATAAAACAACACAAGGCTATGCTGTATTTCATAAAACAGCAAAAGGCTGTGCTGTATTTCATAAAACAGCACAGCCTTGTGCTGTATTTCATAAAACAGCACAAGGCTGTGCTGTGTTTCATAAAACAGCACAAGGCTGTGCTGTGTTTCGTAAAACAGCACAAGGCTGTGCTGTGTTTCGTAAAACAGCACAAGGCTGTGCTGTATTTCATAAAACATCACAAGGATGTGATGTATTTCATAAAACAGTACAAGGCTGTGATGTATTTCATAAAACAGCACAAGGCTGTGCTGTGTTTCATAAAACAGCACAAGGCTGTGCTGCATTTCATAAACCAGCACAAGGCTGTGCTCTGTTTCAAAAAACAGCACAAGGCTGTGCTGTGTTTCATAAAACAGCACAAAACGCACGAAGCACAATACAGCACACATCAAGAATACAGCACAATACAGCACAAATCAAGAATACAGCACAATACAGCACAAATCAAGAATACAGCACAATACAGCACAAATCAAGAATACAGCACAAAATATTTATGAAACACGGAAACCGGACTCTGATGAACATGATCTCGTTTCAAATACGATCCGAACGGCGAGTACGAAAACGAGCTGCTCAGATCTTCACCGCCTCTCATCGGCGGCAACTCTTCAGATCCGCCACCGGTAAAGCTTGCTGAAGACGAAAAAAGCGACGAAAGACCACCGACGATCGGTTTCGACGACCAAACAGTCGCCGTCGACGAGGAAGACGGGCGGCTGCTCAAATCGAAATCGTATGACGCGTGTGAGTTGATCTGGCATGGATACGGCGTTGAGTAGACGCCGCTTGGAGGACTTGCGTAGAGTGCAATCGTCGGAACCGCCATGATTGATTGAGCAGAGGAAAATTGTGAAGTTGATTGATGAAAGTTGTTGTCAAACCCTAGGCTGTGAGAGAAATCGATTCGAGTGAAATTGAGGTGAGCTAGAGGAAGAACATTGGTGGATTGAAGCAACAAAGAAATTAGAAATCAGAATTAGGGTATGTACAGGGATGAGATTTGAAGAGATTGATTGGAAGAAAGAGATGTGGTTTTCTTTTCTTTTCTTCTTTCCTCTTTTGTCGTAGCATATGATATTTTGTTGCGTGAGATGAATGAATAATAATAATAATATAATAATGGACAAAAGTGCCCTTAATCACATTTTAAGTAGTGCCACATGTCAATCAAATATTCCTTCTTAGCATACTTAGCCAATAATCATTTCTTATTAGAACCTCTACCTATGTATATATATATATGTATATATATATATGTATATATATATATATGTATATATATATATGTATATATATATATATATGTATATATATATATATGTATATATATATATATGCATGTATATATATATATGTATATATGTATATAGGGTTAGGATCATTACAGAACCACTTTTTATTTTCAGAACTACAGAACCATTGATTTACATAAATGTATATTAAGTTTGGTAATACTTGAGTTGTTTTACATATGTGTATATCAGACATAAACAATAAACTATATAAAACAACTAAATATCACCAGGTTTAACTTACATACATGTAAATCAATGATTTATAATTTACATTTATGTAAATCAATGGTTCTTTTGGTTCTGAAAATAAAAAATGGTTCTGTAATGATCCTGATCCTATATATATATATATATCTATATATATATATATATATATATATATATATATATATATATATATATATATATATATATATATATACATTATGTGATTGGATAGTGGTGGTTTTCACGGTTTTCAATTATAATATGGTTTTTATTTGATCCCTCCCCTATATATATATATATATATATATATATATATATATATATATATATATATATATATATATATATATAATATAAACTTCACTTTTTTTTGAAAGGGCAACAAAACTTCATTCCAAAAAAAAACCGCAGCTAGCAAGAAGCTAGCATAATACATCCAACAGCAGCAGAACATAAGAGCCCCGAAACTGAAAAGAAACATACAAAAGGAACAAACCAACTATACTATCGAAGAACAAACCGAATGACAGACTATTTATCCCATTTTACAAATGTCAAAACTTCTCCAAGACTCCCACGACATTTCTCCCATCTTCGCTCTATTTTTTATTTGTTTGTGTTAGTTTAGAGCGTAAACTCGTAAAGCATACTGTCACAGTTATCTGGTTAAGTGGAAATCATGTAATTTTTGAATGACAGAATTTTATGAAAGGTGACGAGGAAGATGCGAGAAGAAAAAAAAAGTCTTTCACATACAAGGACTAGAGATGATGTTGATGACTGTTTAAATAGCTCAAAGCGTGAATCTCGTTTGAAAAAAAATCTTGTTTGAAAGCAGCTTGTTTAAAAATCGAGTCAGCTCGGCTCGAAACGTTTAAAAAACGAAGACAGCTCCGCTTGGCTTGTTCATACTCAATTTAACTCTCTAATTGTTTATTTTTATTTTATATATATATATATATATATATATATATATATATATAATTATTTGTGAGTATTTAATAACTTTTGGTTAACTCTACTCGCTACTTTTTAACGACAATAGTTTTATAAGTTACAATTTATACCCTAATTTAACCAACCTACCTAAAAATATATAGTGTCTACTTGTCAAAACAAAGTCCATAGATATATAAACAACCCGTCGATTCAATCTCGCTCAAAAAAGTTTAGGAATCGAGTCGATTAGCTCAGTTTGACTCGTTTATAGACCAATCAAAGTCATGTCAAACCCTAGCTCGGCTCGGCTTGGCTCGTGAACAACACTAATGACACTGGTGATAAACAAACCATAGCAGATTCTCCTATGCGATGTGGCAAGAATTGATCGTATTGTCATGGTTGGATAAAAAACAAGTTCATTTTACATACTTAGCTACCTGTAACTAGTACAAGTAAGTAAAAAATCGTCTTCACGAGAAATTCTTGAAAAGTGTAAAGTTATACTTAAGAAACTAAAATACGAAAAAACAAATATTTTGGGTTGTTATTTAAAAAGCAATATGAATTAAAAGCATAACATATATAGCATCAAACTTGATTAGAGGTTTTGAAAAAAATAGCAAAAAAGACAATCCTTCCGAGTTTCAAGCAAAATAGATTTAATGAGAATTGGTTTGAAAGTCAAATAGACATGATTTTGTAATGCTTGAATTTTGAAAAAAAACAATGCTTGAATTTTGAAAAAAAATAATCAAGTTACAAAGTTGAAAATCACAGGTGGGAGGTTAGGTTCGAAGCCCTACAAATACTAAAATAATGCTTGAATTTTGAAAAAAATCAGGAGCTGATTGGAGGGCATAGCGTAGTGCGTAAGGGGGTGAGCATAATGTGTCGGTGCCTAAATTTTTTCTTCATCGCGCTAGTTTATGCATTGATGTCAGAATACTATCTGTAGGTAGTGGAGCTATATGCATTAGAATCTTGTTTTTGACTATTTTTACTCCTAGTCGCTTTGGTTTCACTTGTAAAAATATCCAAGCTTCCATTGCTCCCGGGCATACGTCAAGAAGATCAAATTGTGTTCTTTAAGCTATAAACACCTGCAGTAGAAACACATAGTAAAGTAACATCGTTTCATATTCATAAACATACAAAAACATGAAATTAACTATGTTTAACACCAAACAAATAACAACCGATCACATCCTCATAGTTATTCTGTGCTTGCCCTTAAGCAAATAATCAAAAGGACTTTCATAGGTTTTTCATTAGGCTTAGGTTAAGATAGAAAATTAGAAATATAAATGGCTTAAGCCCAATAAAATCCAAATCGGATAAGACAACCTTTTTTAAAGGTCTAACAAAGATTTCACAATCATGCATTTGCCTCCTTCATTTTGTATTTTGGGTTTTTGATTTTATAAGCAAACTTTGACTCATCTTTTATGATTTTTCACTTATGAGGGCATACTAATATTGATCCTCTTTTGTATTCTCGACTTTTCAAATGATGTGACTTTTTTAGAATATACTCTCATATGATTTGAAAACGTTTTTATAAGCTTACCGAAGAACAAGGCATGACACATTGGTCATATTTTAAGCACCTAATCCATATTCGATCCAAATTTCATTAAAAATAAGATTTAGAAAGAAAAGGCTTATCATATTTTTATTTTCATCGTATGTAATTTTCCTTATTTCTTGGTTTTAATAAGTAACATTGGGTCATTGTTAAAAAATAAAAAGATTTTTCAAAGGCTTAATAGGAAATCCAGTGATCATCACTGTAAGGCCCCGTTCCCGGGCACCTTATGGTTGGTCCAATTTTCCTCAATTGCATCATGCAGTCCTCTAGGGCATCAGGTAGCCTAGGGAATCCATTAATAGTAATCTCCACATCGAAGGGCTCATCGATGTTCTTTCTCCTTTTCTTTCTGTTCTCTTCCGATCGTCGTCCCTCAATGTTGTACTCTCGGACACAAATCCACCATCTTTGTTTCGCCTTCCTTTCCCGTTTTAACACAGACTCGTTCCTCCGCTTCGCCCGTTATCACCATCGTCTTCCGCTCGTCGTATCACCGTTCCCGGTGAAACCTTCATCATAATCCATTGTCGCAGACCAGCACCGAACTTTTATCGGGCACCACCAACCAATCCACCTTTTTGCAGCACTTTGTGCTTTCCTTATAAGTTACTGTTCGATTTACCCATAGGTGTACGTCTATCCACATACGTCTATTAGGAATGGTCTAACAGAAAACAAGCGCTCTCTCAATCCTATTGCGGAGTCCTTTAGTGTACTGGGTAATCTAGTAGACCTACCTATAGTGGCTCCTATGTCGAATGACATCGATCTTCCTACTCCTAACATGCAACTTATCACAGAAGGCAGCAGGAATGAAACCAGAGCCACAATCGAACTACACAAGGCTAAAAGTTGACGGACTGGAAACATACCTGACGTAACATCGGGGTTCGCCCTAACCTCCTCCCGCGTCATCGTGTAGGCGTTGCGTTTGCCCTCCGTCCTTCTCTTCCAGCCTTCTTCACTCCTGAACCTTCCGCCCTCGGCTTCTTGCAATCCCTGCTCATGTGACCTTCCTTCCCACAAGAATAACACCTCCCCATACTGCAGTTCTTCGCCACATGTCCGATTCTTCCACAACGGAAACAGACATCGGTCCCCAATCTACATTCCCTGGGGTGCTTATGTCCACATTTGTCACACCTTTCCGACCCCGCCTCAGTTATGACCACACGTTGATCATCCACCCGTGCACCTTTGTTACTTGGAGTGACTTCGCCACGTCCCAATCGCTTCCCATTCCAATCCCGATCACCTTCTCCATTCTTGCTAGCTTCTGTCACCACCATCGATCTTTCATCATACAACCTTCCCGCCAAATCAACTGCCGACCTAAACGTGCTTGGTCGAGCAACGATTAGGTGTCTACGGATATCCGTCGGTAAGCCTTGAATATACCTCTTAATCTTTCGCGAAAGAGGTGTCACCTGATCCGGCACCAACCGTGCCATTTCGTTGAATTTGGTGGTGTACTGCTGATGCGTCATCGTCCCCGCTTCTAACTGCAGGAACTCCCTTTCTACTTTATCCATCTCACGGTGAAGACAGAACTCCTCAATCACTAACCTTTTCAACTCTGACCATCTCATCCTTCCCATAGCCCGACTACCCTCAGCTTGGACTATATTGTCCCACCAGCACAAAGCTGAATCCACGAAAGAATGAGTGGCAAACTTAACTTTCTGATCTTCCCGGCACTCACTAATTTCCAGTACCGCTTCCATCTCTCTGACCCAACGATGAGCGGCAGTAGTACTACCGTTACCGTCAAAGGTTGGGGGCTTGCATCGTTGAAATGCCCCGTAGTTACAGCCTCGTGCCGCCTCCCGCACAGGCTCCTCCTCCTATTCCTCCTCATCGGAGAAAACCGTTTCAGTCTCGGGCCGTCTCCCTTCGCCCGAAGGTCTACCCCTTTCCTGTCTCTCCCCGTCTCTGACAGCCTTCATCATCTCGGTCACTACAGATGGTAGGATCGTCTGCATAACCTGATGCACTTCCTCAACTACCACCTCTTTCACCGAGGCTCTCAAGTTAGCACTCTTATCACCACTTCCCGGTTTAGGTGTTTCGAGTTCCTCGTGAACCACCTGTTCCACTCTAGATCGTGCTCTCGTGACTCGTGGTTCAACACCACGTCTGCCACTACCTCCCCCACGTGAAGCCTTAGAAGACCTACCACCGACCATCCTCTATAATACACTGAAAGATTCAAACACTAACATGGTCATTCAAGGAAATAGCTCAGTTCATGTCAAGTATAGTAAGTCCCTAATTACAGTGATCAGTTGTGATTAGCCACTTATCTTACTTTTCATGCCCCGAGCATTACCTGTCCTGACTATATTAGCATCTAAATCTAACAGTAGCACATAAACACATAACATGCGCATACATTACCGGTTAACTTTAAGAAAATACCTGATGGCACGCAGCTACTCAGTCTGGCATCCCTTCCCTTTCCGTCCCATTCTCAGTTTAAGTTAAGGTTTATTTTGAAAATTTACCAATTTCACTTAAACTTTGGCTCTGATACCAACTTGTAAGGCCCCGTTCCCGGGCACCTTACGGTTGGTCATTCATCGCACATAAAAACATTTCAAACGTACATTTACTTTGCAGCGGAATTTAAATTTTCATTAATAACTAAAACATGTCATTTCATAACTTTACAACATTCGTTTTCTTCTCAAAATACAATGACATGTCAAAATATAGATGCCAGCCTCATCAACTGAGTAGTCGCCCTGTGCCATCCCCAGTAACATACCTGCCAACTGGAAACACATCAAAGTCAGCGTTGCTGAGTGAGTTCTAGTTTTATATTAAAAACATACTTTTCTTTCCTTTAAAACCGTTTCTTTACATACATACGATCACACAACATACGTACACGTAGATAATATTATTATTATCTTCATCATTCATTCGTTAGCTTTCGTTCGTGTACCGTTCATCGTTAACGTTCATGTTCGTTCATAAACTCTTTCTTTCGCTCGTATGTTTCTTTCTTTCTTTCGTACATTCGTTACCTTCGTTCATACGTACATTACGTTCATCCTTACGTTTAATACATTCATTCGTACGTTCATTACTTTCATACATCCTCTATCTTTCACTTCTATCTAGGTGCGGTCACACTTTACCCTCTTCATGGCACACAGCCATGATTACTGAGGTCGGGTGACAAGGATCCCATTTCATACGTTATCACTATGTTCCTTCTGTTCATTATCATCATTCGTTCGTTCTTTAGCTTTCATTTCGTTCATTATTTTTCGTTCGTTTCTTACGTTCTTTCTTTCACAATCATTTCTCTCATTCATCAACTCACGTAATACTCTCAACTCATGTCCGAAGACTGATACTGTGTCGGGGCCTACACACAAACCCCCGACTCATGTCCGAAGACTGACACAGTACCGGAGCATGCGATCCTCTATTCATCCATCTAGATCCTGTCTCATGCAATATCCCCGACTCATGCTCAGAAGCTGATGCTGTGTCGGGGCCTGCTCACAAACCCCCGACTCACATCCGAAGACTTACACAGCACCGGGATACGCGACAAAGATACCATACGAGTCAATCACAGAGATTGAACTCCATCCGAGTCTGTTGCGACACAAAGTCGCTCACCTCATAACTATGTTTGGCTTTATGCCACACCCCCGAAGTTAAACATAACTCGGGTAACAACACCCCCACCGAAATGGGTAACATCACCCCCACCAAAGTGGGTAACTACACCCCCACCGAAGTGGGTAACATCACCCCCACCGAAGTGGGTAACTACACCCCCACCGAAGTGGGTAACATCACCCCCACCGAAGTGGGTAACTACACCCCCACCGAAGTGGGTAATATCACCCCCACCGAAGTGGGTAACTACACTCCCACCGAAGTGGGTAACATGTGACATATGACACCCCCACTATGTGGGTAACTACTTTACACCCTGTACCACACCGAAGGTCAGTCACTAGACTGGAACCTCTACGTGCACCCTTAAAGATTAGCTGAACCTCACATGGTTGAGCTTGAGGCATTTAGAGCCGTGCACTTTGGTACACTTCGCTTGCAAGTCTCTCACGTTTTCATTCGTTCATTAATGATTCATTAAATCATGGTATTCCTCTTTTATTATCTTTCACTTTACGTTATTAATACTTTTCATTCGTTCATAAACAATACACGTAAAGATACGGAAAGATAAACATACATCGAAGCAAGGAACATCGGCATTTGCAAATCATCAGTATTCACCATCTATTATGGCAACATCATACCTAAAATACATACCTCGACCTCATACAAGCCTATCCTGGTCCGGAATCAAGCCCTAATCGTACCATACACATACACATACGTACATACACGGGTTAAACACCCAAAACCCAAAAAATAATATTCAGATGTGTCCCAGCCCCAAAATCATTCAAAAACTTGTAAAAGAGGGGTCTTAGAACTCACTTGTACTCGATGTGTAGCTTCTCAATCAAGCTTTAAAAGAGAGGGTTGCACTACCCCACCTGCAGATAAGTTAACACTCAAAGGAGTTAATTTCTGCCTAATTTCGCTGCTAATTTCGTCGAGTGACTAGCAGTTTCGCTGTTAGTTTCGCCCGTAGTTTCGCTAGGCGGACAGTAATTTCGCTGCTAAATTCGCTGGGCAGCATTTCTGCCAGTTTCGCTGGACAGATTCGCTACCTTGAGCGCCCAACTTTCGTTGGAATTTCCTAGTTTCGCAATGTCTAAGGGTCAACCTGGGCACCGGCGAAGTCATCAACGAAACTATAATTTCGCCCAGGCGAAACTGTAGTTTCGCTGCAGCGAAACTGTAGTTTCGCTGAAACCCCTAATTTCGCAGAATAGTTTCGCTGGATGAGTGCTTAATTTCGCAGAACGAGCTGAAAATTTTGAATCAGCCCATTTTAACCCAAAACTTCAATCTTTTACACCCAAAACCTTGGGTTATCATTCAGGAGGCTATATCTAAGCTTTCTACATGTTTTCTTACATAAAAACGTGAGTTTTTTGGGCGATTCTTGCCACTTTCAAAAACCCCAAAACTAGAATCCGGGTTTTTCACGAAAATGAACAATCAAACGATGTTTCTTACCTGAATTCTCGTTGTTTGGAAGCCCACGAACACCAATCTTCGATCTCTTGACCAACCGAGCCTCTCTCTACACTTTCTCTCTCTACACTCTCTCTCTAGAAACTGGGTGTTGAGTGCAAAATGAGAGTTGCTCAGCTGATCCGTCTATATATATACATCGGGCGTTCCCTGGACCTTAAACCCGTCAAGCTCATGACTCGAAGGGTTAACCCGGTCTAACACGAATAACCATCCTATTTTTATTAAATGGTCTCGTCTAAGCCCGTTATTATTATTTGACTTGCTTAGTAAATTTTCCGGGTGTTACAATCATTCTCACATTCGATAGTGGGGGACATAACCATGGACAAAAGGGCAACCGATGATAGTAGCTAATAGGAAATCTAGTGATCATCCCTCTCACGTACCACTAAGTGTTAAGATTATAATTTTCTAGATTGTAGCTGACTTTTTCTTTAATTACTACGTTAATTGTGTTGTGATTAGGGTTAGATTTATAATAGGTATTGGGTATTTTCGTAATTGAGTTTATAAGAATACATGAAGTAATGAGCATAATTATTTAATTAGTTATTTCATTATTTGGCTTATAAGAACAATTTAAAATATCTATTAATTGGTTTATAATAGGTTTATATTTGTAACATATTAAAATCTCAAATTGATACTTTAGGATCAGTGTCATACATTGGCCCATGCCCATGTGAAAAGTTTAAAGGGATCAGTGTCAATATTTCTAAAGGTTGTTTAGAACCAGATTCGATATATGGGGACATATAACCATGTACAAAGGGGTAACCGGTGGTAGCAGCTAATAGAAAATCCGGTGATCATCCCTCTCACATACCACTAATTGTTAAGATTGTAAATTTGTAAATTGTAGTTGAATTTTTTATTAGTTATTAGGTTAATTGTTTTGAGATTAGGCTTAAATTTTATAATACCTATGGGGTGTTTTAGTAATTGATTTTAGCTAATAAATATAGTAATGAGCATAATTATTTAATTAGTTATATGGTGTAAGACCCTGATCACAGAAAATCTCATAGTTGGTTATTCACAGCAAAAATATAGATTTAAAACATGCATTTATATATATATATATATATATATATATATATATATATATATATATATATATGTATGTATAGGGGAGAGATCAAATGAAAACCATGTTTATAATTGAAAACCGTGAAAACCAGGGGTTACATATATGTAAGTACGTATTACAAAGTGTATAACTAATAGTTACACATATGTAAGGGTTATGTTTTTGTAAGTACGTGTTACCAAGTGTACAACTAAGAGTTACGTATATCTAACTCATAGAAGTTACGTATACGTACCTCGATTCGTTATCATCGTCAACCTTGGAGTTTAAATTAAAAAATAAACAATGACCTTAAAAATAAAATATAAACATTGTCGCGGAAAAGTATAGTAATTACGATTCATTACAACATAGTTAAATTTAAAATATAAACATTGTCTTTAAACATAGAATAGTCTTTGAAATCCTCTTAATATTCTTCTTCATCAGGGATGTCAGTCTTCAGTTGCCAAGAAGCTTTAGTTCCATGCTCCCATCCCACAAGTCCTACAGGAGTGAATTCTAGGTTTACTTAGTTAAACAACTTTCGTAAAAGGTATTAGCTTTAACATTTGAAAATAATCATCCTCTATCAGAACACTGATATACACAGATTATCGAATTATCAATACTTTGCCATTACTTATTAATTATTACAATTCTTTATCCGTCAATTCCCAGTTACTATCGGTGCCTATGATAAACACAGGACTTTACCGACATGCCAATTCAGGCCTTACTGTCGTACCCAAACAGGCCATTATTGTCATGTCAATCCAGGCCTTACTGACCTTCCTGTTCGAGCCTTTACTTTATCATCATGAGGGCACAGCAGATGCAACCCTCCTTTATCAATTGCTTGTAAGACTTTACTTTATCATGGTACGCGTTATGGGCCCAATAACAGTTCTTTAAGTTTCACTTATATTTTTAGTTTTCACATACACTTAACACATAATAAGAAGCAAACTCTTAGTCTAAGTATTCACATTTCATCAATCATGAGAGATAAATCATATAACCGACCCTTCGCTGGACAGCGGGGTACGGGGGCGGTAGGCCCTGATAGGGGGGTT
The DNA here is from genome assembly GCA_024085815.1 of Flaveria linearis. Classification (NCBI taxonomy): domain Eukaryota; kingdom Viridiplantae; phylum Streptophyta; class Magnoliopsida; order Asterales; family Asteraceae; genus Flaveria; species Flaveria linearis. The sequence continues at coordinate 21,699,060 of CM044008.1, forward strand.
CCAGGAGCGGCAGCCCCTAGTGGGGTCCATGTCACACCCTCATTTTCCACGTACGGGGTTTTACCGTCAGGCGTGTGACATAACCAGGATCTCAGATAAGCATTAGTTACACCAAACGACTCGATAATTACAAATCATATAAGTTGCTTAATATTAAGGAAACAGACCAATTGTATTTAAGTGATGCGGAAGCGAATACAGTGAAACATTCAACAATAGTTTTGAAACACACAAACATGTGTCCAAACCAGTTTACGTAAAGTAAATGCATATTAAATCTTGAAAACAGTTTGTAGTGAATACAGAATGACATGCTGTAGATGCTGTGCTCCTAAACGTGCCACATCATTGTCCTGAGAGAAAACATGCAAAAATCTCAGTACAAGACTGGTGAGTTCACAGGTTTATCAGAAAACAGTAATTATCAGTAATGAAGTTCCCGGATTATAAAATCCGTCAAGTATGTAATTCCCGGATTATGTAATCCGTCAAGTATGTAATTCCCGGATTATGTAACCCGTCAAGTATAATGAAATCCCCGGTTTTATTAATCCGGTCAGTATAAATGAAATTCCCGGATTTATAAATAAAGCATATAATGGGTAGCTAGTCCATAATGATCACTATGTGTATGAAGGCGCGGCCGAACTGACATGTAATCAAATAAATAAACAGGCCCGGATGTGGATCACACACCACAACACTTGTAATTAGGCTAACCGTTCACCCGTTTGACGAACGTTGTGCTAGCGCGACTAGCCCGGGTGGGGTATGTCAATCCCAGTAGTACTACTAACAATTACCTCGTTAAGTCCATATTAACGGTCCGTTGGGCAAGTATACACCATAGTATCAAGTATATGCAATATTACAAAAAAATCCAATGTAATGTAAAGTTTATAAAAACAGCATGTTTCTCTCCCCCAAAAAGAGTATAAAGTAAAAGTGGGGCTGTAAACTCACCTTGAATTGATGTAATGTATATGAACAAGAACTTCAAAGAATTAGGCAATGCACGGTCAAGCACGATCGATACCTATTATTAATTATAACTAAGTCTTTAAAATGTGTTTATTGCGAATTAATATATTTGGTAAGTTTCGGGTTGGTTTGGTTTGACGTACACGACGTGATATACTAACAATACCATGTATTAATAATATTATCAATATTGATATTAATGATAACAATGGTATAATTATAATGTTAAAAATTTTATTTGTGAATAGTTTGTAAAATTATTACATATAATTCTTACCATTAACATAATTAATCCGTAATTAGAATAATATAAGGTTCATTAATATCTTGATGATTATTGTTTAAAGTCCATTTTATAAAATAAATATTTTATAACATTTGAAATAACTTTTATAAATAAATAAATAAATAGGCTTTTAAAGAAATATTTTTCCAGAAAATAATTATATAATTTCTGAAATAAACAAAGTTTATAAAAACTGTTTATATAATTTTTAGAAATTTTTCCGTATTTTTAAAAGGCTCAAAAGGCCTTTAAAAAATAAAAGAGGTTGCCCGGGTTCGAACCCGGGACCTCAGGGGTGACATGGAAGCAGGGAACCAGTGAACCAAGGCCACAGCCGCGGTATACATTGGTTCCAATTTGTTTTAAACAGACCCGTAAGCCCTTCCCCAAATCAAGAACCCTAATTTACAATTCTTGATCAATTGACCATTGATTCGAAGTTGTTAATGAAATTAAACATAGGGCTTTTGTTCCCTATGTTAAACCGAGTGTATAGGTATGTTAAATTACCCGATTTGTGTTCGAATTGAAGGTGAATGGTACGATGAACAGGTCGCGGTTTGCCTCGAATCAAACGATGTATGAACGGATATGGAATTCGAATTAACTTTGCAGGGAGCTTCTCCACTTAATGATGATCAATAGCCCTCTATCAATCTCGATCAATATTGCTCGGAAGATGGAGTTCTAGTAAGTTGCAGGTCGCGGGTATTGGTGGTGTTCGGACGAGGGATTTGTGTACATTTTATACTAAATTGGACTTAGTGGAACATCATGATCGATTATCCTTTCGTTAGTGCAGAATTACTTTTGATTATTATTAGTTTTAGTGCCGCATTTTGTGAGTGGGTCGGCCGACCTTCGGTCGAAGGTGGAAACCACACCAAACCGACACCATTTTCAAATTGTCAAGACCCCACGAGTTCGATTCATTCACTAGATTGTGTCGGGGTGGTTTATTGGATCAAAAATCGAGCGGATTGCGGCCTTTGGAGTCGCCGGAGGGCCACCGGAATAGTGGCCGGCGGCGAGGAGAGGGTGACGGGCGGGGGGTGGGGTTTTTAAAAGAAATTTACACGTTTGGTCCCTGGAGTTTAGTACTGTTATTATTTTATGTCAAAGCTTTTAAATCAAGTTTAAAAAATACAGAATTAACCCCTGTACTTTAATTCTAAATTGTTATTATTGTTAATTATTATTATTATTATTGTTATTGTTATTATTATTGTTTTTGTTAGTATTATTATCATTATTAACATTATTATTATTAATATTATATTACTTATTCATTAAATAATTATATATAAGTTTTAGAATTTTTAAATTTTAATTCCTAAATTTTACCGAAATTTTCCGGGTTGTCACAGTCCAAAGGGCAACGCCCCTGGCTGGGGCCAGGCTGCCAAGTTAGCGTGCCCGAAAATTATTTTGAACTATTTAAATGACACATTTTACTTTAGAAAAATTTATTTTCTTGATAAGAGGTTTTAGAAAACCGTCATCATAAAAGTATGTATTTTAGTATGCATATCACCCCAAAACATTGAAAACGGGTAAAGGAGGGTCTAGAACTCACCCGAACTTAGCAAAATAGCTTCAATTCTAAGTTACTTAAGCTATAGTCCGAATAAACGAGCTGCACGGAAGTTAATACACAAAAACGACATTTTCTTTACAATTTCGCTGACAGTTTCGCTGGCAGTTTCGCTGTCAGTTTCACTACCAGTTTCGCTGGGCAGCACTTCTGCCAGTTTCGCTGGACAGATTCGCTGCCATGATGATTCTTACCTTGATTTGTTACCTTGATTTACATGCATGATCAGCCTCCATCTCATCATTTGCGACACGTTTTTAATATTTTATTATTCTTGTAGTAGTTTTACAAAAGTTTAATATGTTTTTAAGCTAAAATTTAAAACACTAAATAAATGTGTTCTGCATCACTACTTATACATTTACGTATTAACTTATTGTACCTCATAAAATACGGATCGGTTAAACAAAAAGTTTACGCCAAAACATTTAAAAAATACAGGTTACAGTTATAGTTTCAAAAGTTTTAAATGTGATATTTCAAAATATAAGCTGAAATGTTAAAACAAATTCAGTTTTCTTGGTTTATGGGGTAGATAATATAAAATTTTATATAAATATTAGAAAGTGTAAGGTTATTATATAAATAATTGTAAGGGGTGATATGTAAATAATGTTATATGTAACAAGCAGGAAACCGCATCGGATATTGTCCGCTACTTGGGGAGAATAGCCTCATCACGGTTTTAAAACGCGTCCAATGAGGAAGGTATCCAGCCCCTTATAAAGAGACTTTTCGTTCCCCTTCCCAACCGATGTGGGATGTTACATCCTCCCCCACTTGGGAGACCAGCGTCCTCACTGGCACACCGGCCCGGCCCTGGCTCTGATACCAACTGTAACACGCAGGAAACCGCATCGGATATTGTCCGCTACTTGGGGAGAATAGCCCCGTCACGGTTTTAAAACGCGTCCAATGAGGAAGGTATCCAGCCCCTTATAAAGAGACTTTTCGTTCCCCTTCCCAACCGATGTGGGATGTTACATTATAAATACTATTTTACCCTCAAAATTAGTTGCAATTTATGCATTAAATAGAGCAATTGTTTTTAATTTTATGGTATCTTAAAATACCCCTCTCATATGCTTTATATATAATATAAATGAGGTGCAGGGATATCCAAATAAAAAAAAAGTTTGACATCTGAAGTCCGATCCGATATCTGAATAAGGAATTCGGATTCCGATTGGATCAATCCGAATATCCGAATACAGATTTGGATCTGATTATTCGGTTTCGGATACATATCGAGTTGCATTTTTTCAGATTTTGATTTTTAACACCCCTAGTAATATTATGATTAAAAAGAAAATAATAGTATAAAAAAGGTCAAATAAGGAGGATATAGGAATTTGATCATAATATTATTTAACTTCCCTTGTAATGTCTCCATCACACTAACCTCTCTCTCTAATTCATGTCATTCCTGCTCTAACCTAATTTCTTATTCTTCTTTTTGTTCATCTACTTTGTGTTGCATGTACGATAGGAGAAGGAAGAAAAAAACCCTATAATTTAAGTATTTGGCTTTGATTTATGTATGAAGTAGCCGCTTTAATAAACTTATGTATTATATGGGGTTTAATAAATCAAATATTAAATATAATGAAAGTTTATCATATATGACACAATATTATAAGATAACATATGATTGAAATTACGTATAATTAGGTACTATAACTAACAAAATTTTTTTTAATCTTTTGTTGTTAAACTTTTTTTGTTTTCTCCAAAAAAATAAACATTTTGTTTCAAAACAAATGTTTTAAAAAATTTCAATTTTAAAAATTTCTTATTATAAATCCTAATTTTAATTATTTTTTGTTTATGAAAATATAACTTTGTAAAAACAACAATTTTAAAATATTTCGTATTTTTAAATAAGTTTGATGTTTTAGAAAGAAAATCTTATTTTATAAACATTTGCATCTTTAGAAATAATATTAATAAAATTTCTTTTTCTTAGTTTATTAAAAACTATTTTAATCTAAAGAAAATTAAATAATATTATTAGTAAATAATATGAGTATTTAATATAAAAGAGAAACAAAACAATTTTGATGAGAAACAATGTGGTGTTGTCATGTGTTCGATTTAATTATCATTTTATTGTAGTGAAAATTAAGACCAAGATATCATCATATCTTTTTGAATTTTATCACTACCGGCCTTGAGGAGGGGGGAGGAATAAACTTCCGTCCAGGGCCTACTCGCTCAGTAAGGCACACAATTTTTTTTTAATATATTTATATCTTTCTATTCTAATAAAAAGGTATCTGTGATGACACGTGTCAACACCACAATCATTCTCACCAAAATTTTCCCGCCTCTCTCTCCTATTAAATAATTAACTTAATTACTAATAATACTATTTAACACTTTTTTAGATTTAATAAATTAATAAAGAGATCTATTTATTAATGTTATTTCTAAATAAACAATTATTTTATAAAATAATAAATTTATTTAAAGCATAAGACTTTTTTTTAAAAATACAAAATATTTAAATTGGTATTTTTAAAGTTATTTTTTAAAACCAAAAATAATTAAATTTAAGAGTTATAATAAGAAAATTTTTAAAAATGACATTTTTATACGGTTTGTTTTATAACAAAACGTTTATTTATTTTTTTGAAAAAAATGAAGTTTTAAAAAGTTGATATCACTATTTGTATAACTTACAGTCATTTCTAATACATAATTTCAGTGATATTATATCTTAAAATATTATTTTATAATTAATAAATTTTATTATATTAATTTTTTATTTATTTAACCCGTGTAACACACGGCTTACTATAGCTAGTTATATATAATAAGCTAATACCCAATCAAAAAGTAAACCCAGTTATGTTTTAAACAATATATAAGTTTCTAGGCCTATTTAATTAACCAATTACTCAATTAGAAACCTATTTGAAAAAAAAATCTCAAATCCGATGAGTCATGTATCATAAAGTGATTGATGAATTTAAGTCAACTAGGAAGATTCAATCTCGCGCGTTGCGCGTGTATTCTAAATAATATAAAATCGCAGTAGTTGAGACGATTTTGTACGATAATTATCTTTAACATACACATCAATCTTCTAAATCATATAAAATCACAGTAATTGACACGATTTTGTTCGATAATTATCGATAACATACACATCAATCCTAATAACTGTAGCTTCAACCTTGACTTACATCCACTTTCTTATTGTGGCTTCAAACGAAACATGATTCATGCCAAGACAATAATTTTTTTTCCGAAATCATCAGTCATTCCATTACCAGTCACAAACCAGCAAAATCACACCATAACAAAACCTACTTCTCATTTCACTTCATGTATGTGAATATAAGAAGACGATGTAACATTGCTTTGACTCAGACCCGGTCATTGTCTCGGGCTGCAAACCATCTACGCATGGTTGCCATGCCAGGTCAACAACCTGTTTGAGGTTGGATCATCACACCCAGCCAATTAACAACCTTATGTAAACGAACAATGTGTGATCCCACAAATCAAAGTACACACGAAACAACATAACCACATGCTTTATAGTGGAGGTTTTGCTATTTAGATCTAATCTTACTGCAAGTAAATTGTGCTAAAAAACCATGTTATCAGGTCAACCTTTGACGTAAGCAATCTTCAAAGTCAAAAGTACCAAATACCTCCACCACACATAAGGCAGAATTGTCAAGATATTGTTGTTTTAAAGTTTAGCATTTAAAGTTTTAACCCCATGTAAATCGTTGGCTGCCTAAATATTTCATGGACCTGCATTGAATACAATTGAAAACAATTAGAAAAACCTGTTCGTATTAGTGAAAGAGCGGGAAGAATAACAGTGATGACACTTTTATAACTCTATGCATATTCTGTTTATCTAATTTTTTAAATAAGGACAAAAGAATATTGCAAAATCATAAAAACTTGGTAATCTTATCATATAATGCTTACAACTTTTTTTAAGCAAAGATAAATGATGAAGGTAGCCTTGATCTATTAGGCTAACTTATGTGTGCTGCTTATTGGGTTCTTTTTTAGTAAAAAATCACTTTTTGTTGCCCTTCTTCTTTTATGTAACAATTAGTTTATGTAGCACATCTTCAATTGGCTGAACTAATTGGCCAGAATGATTAGGCAAAATAGTATAAATATACAAATCAACAAATAACACTTGTTTCTACAGCTAAATGCAGTATCATCAATTTAAATGATAATATTTAATTGCCATAAATTATCCATAGATGCAGTCCTCCGCGTGTGTATCAACATAATCCTCTCTGTCTATATATAGGCATGTATTCACATACAAGTGTATAGAGGACTTCATACTCCTAATTAATTTCGTTGATATGAGACCATAAGCAGCATAACTCTAAAATCTTTGTGAAAGCATCAACTACTCACAATGAGGGTTGGTTTGATCCTAAATAATCTAATTGCAGTGAAAGCAATATGCATCAGTAGAATGATATCTACTCAATCAAGTAATAACCTCAGTTTAAATAATTTCAGATGACACGTCAACTGTCAATATTTATCCTATGAATTGTAAGTATCATGCATATAGATTAATAAATTATATACTAATGCAGAGGCCAAGATACTCCTCCATGAGTTCTTTAAAGTTAGGAGGGTCCATTGGCCTGGAAATACAAAAGGTCACATTTCCAATAAGCTTAACCTGTGTATAGGCCCCTCAAGTAGGCTTAAATGAATCTACAAGAACTCTAAAAGCTAGTTTTGTAGATAATAACAATCCCAAGTTGTGATATGTATTATGAATATGGGAGTTCAAAATTTCACATACCATTTGTTGGGACCAACTAATGGGTCGCCAAGATCTCCATACATCCCTTTATGTAATTCTCTATAACACTGTTACAAAAAGCAATTATAAGTTGACGGAATCAAATTCTACTACATCTGGTGGATAAATGTCATATGTGTGACTACCCAAGCAAGCTTAGGCTTAAAAAACCATGAATTGCATTCATATCAATTTAAGCACATAACCAAAAAATGGAACTTGAGATATATATGCCATATATGAGCACATTATAATGTATGAAGTGTAAGGCAGCAATATAAAGCTTACATCAATAGCTTTGTGCCTATCAAGTATGCCTTTAGTTATATTCTCACCAACTCGCTGGTATCCCCTGCACTTTAAACCTCGGATGATTGTAAAAGTATTTTCCACAACTCTAATCAAGTGAAGATATTAATATAACTGGGGAAAAACCTGTATCCAGTTTCAGCAGATAGTTTGATCTTGAGTTTCTCCTCATAAGGTAGATCAAAGAACTTCCGTGTTATATCTCTAATCTCTTTGATTAAAGAATCAGGAATACCATGACCTTCCTGTTCATATAATATTTATTAGCAAGTTGCAAATAATTTTCCAAGCAAGATACTGAAAGCCAAAACATATTGCAATTCCTAAGTATCTATTTATTAATGATCAGGAAGCATAACAAACACAGGTAAGAAATTACCACATAAAAGAATCCAGCATCCATGCAAGCCTTATCTAGAAGCCTAACAACTTCTGCAACATCTTTGTCCTCCATGGGATTTGAATCATCACACTTAGATACCAGAGGACTGATATCTATCACATAAATAATAATAATAATAATAATAATAATAATAATAATAATAATAATAATAATAATAATAATAATAATAATAATAATAATAATAATAATAATAATAAACAAAAAAAAAATCGCCCAAAGATTAAACAAAACATTAAACTTAATGCCTCCTGAATCCGGAAACTACTTGGCTCCAAATCGAAGTTTATTAATTGCTAATTCAATCATCAATTCTCTGCAACTATACGAATTCTCATCAGAAATTATATGTGTTCTTGTTCAAAATGACGTTAATTGACATCCTGATTCTGTATCGTTGACTTCGAGATGGCGAATCTGAATCTACATTCTCCAAAATATTCCGAAATATACAATAAGGAAGTGCTATGCAAACATGAAATTAGCAGTAGCGTCATGATTATTCTGAAGAATTGAAAAGTGTTGGTTAAGAAGATGAACTATGGATCTAAATCAGTAGGAATAATGCATTACTGAGGCTCCTTCAAGCTTAGATTATTGGACTTTTTGTCCAGATAAGTCGATCGATTTATTAGTGATATGTTCTACAAATCCGAGAAACTCTATGATCATAATTAAGATGTTAGGGTTTTGAATTGAAGTAAGTAAAGGAGAGAAAGTTACCGATGAGAGGGATGGATTGGAAATTGGTGGTCATGGTGACGCCGGAGTTCACGATTCCGTCGGACGCTTACACTCTCGGGCTTCTTGCTCTGAATATTAGGGTTTGGAATTGGACGGGGGGATTTGGGTGTGGATGTCATGGAAGGAGAGGGAGGAGGAGGGTGGTGAGAGGAGGCAGCGGAGGAGGCGGCGGCCGAGGCAGTGGAGGAAGGAGCCAGCGAGGATGAGGTGGAGGAGGGGAGGCCGATGAAGAGGAGGAAGAGGGAGAGGATGAGGGATTTGAGGATAAGATGAATAGTACTATTCATCGATCACAACTTGGTAAATTCATATTACGTAATTAGAAGCTCATCTTAAAAAGAAGAGTAAATTACCATTTGCATCCCTGACGTTTTCCCATTTTAACCACTTGCGTCCCTGCAGTTTCAGAGTCTCGATTTGCCCCCTAACGTTTCCTTTTTATCTCCATTTGAGTCCAAAACACTAACGGCGTTAGATTTTTCTGTTAACTTTTGTAAAATGACAAAATTACCCTTATTATTAATTCACATGCCCTTCATTCTCACCTTCACACCTTATCATTTCTTTCTCCCTCTTTCTCCCTGTTTCTTTCTCTCTCTTTCTATTTTTTCTCCCATACCCTTCAGTCGATGGAGATGGGGGGCTGCGATGGTGTTGATGGGGGCTGCGGTGGTGGAGATGGGGGTCGCGATGGTGGTGTGGGGTGGTTGCGTTGGTGGTGATGGGGGTCGCGACGGTGGTGATAGGGTCGCGATGGTGGTGATGGGGGTCGTGATGGTGGTGATGGGGGGCTGCGGTGGTGGTGACGGGGGCTGCGGTGGCGGTGATGGGGGTCGCGGTGGTGGTGATGGGGGTCGCGATGGTGGTGTGGGGGGTCGGGGGGTCTATACAAAAACCCTAAACAGCCCAAACAATTCTTCATCAAATCTCTGAAAATGGCTTCTCGTCATATCTTCATATCAAAGATACGACCTCTGAAAGACATATTCTTCACTAAATTCTCCAGAATATCATAACCCCTCTACAGTTTCTCTTTATCTACAGATGTTTCCCCAAATGAAGAAACCCCAGACCCCCAATTACATCTTTCGACCTATGCATCACAAGCCCATATGATTGAGAATGAAAAATCAAGAATTGAGAATTCAATTTGCAGGATAATGGAAGACGAAGAATGGTCGACCGGTTTACAAAGCTCCATTCGAAGTTTAGTTCCTCTGTTAGATCAAAATCTTGTTCCCAGTTTGCTGAATCGGATCCCTAATCGTGCTTTGGAGTTCTTCCAGTGGGTGGAGGATTCAGGGTTTAAGCATGATAGAGAAACACATTACGAAATGATTTCTATTTTGTGTAGAGATCGAAGGCTTGATAAGGCTAAGCAGATTCTATTGGGTATGTCTAAAAAGGGTCTTGATCACGATGAAGATTTGTTTGTTCTTCTGATCAATGGTTATGCTAAAAGCAATCGAAAGTGGGATATTGTTAAGAATTGTGTTAAGATTTTCTCGAAGATGGAGGAATTGGGAGTCCACAGGACTTTGAGTTATGGCGGTGGTGATGGGGGTCGCGATGGTGATGGGCTGTTTAGGGTTTTTGGGTGGTTATGGCGGTGGTGATGAGGCTGCTGTGGTGGCGACCGGGTCGTTGTGCCGGTGGTGATGGGGCTGTTGTGGTTGCAACCAAGTGGTTATGGTGGTGGTGGTGATGGGGGTGGTGATGGGGTGATTTGAAGAAGAAGATAATATTGATAGATGGGACCCACAAGTTTTTTTATATTAATATAGTATTAAGGGTAGTTTAGTCTTTTCAATAATAATTTTAACAGAAAAACTAACAGTGTTAGTCATTTGGATTTAAATTGAGATAAAAATGAAATTATATAGACTCAAATGAAGATATCATGAAACGTTAGGGGGCGAATGGTAATTTTGAAACCGCAGGGACACAAGTGGTTAAAATGAACAAATGTCAGGGATGCAAATGGTAATTTACTCTAAAAAGAATAAAAATCAATTGCATTCAAACGAAAAAAAGGTTGTTATGCAACCATCATTTTACACCAAGTACGAACCTTTTATTTGATTATTTCTTTATGGATTGTCAATTGTGGCTTTGGATTTTGTGCAATTGAGACACTTAATCAAAGATTCAAGGTAATTATTAGTTGTTTTGATTTTTAATTTGTTTTGTATTAAGGTCTCTAGGGTTTGTATAATTATATAAAGAGTAAATTGTCATTTTTGTCTCTGTAGTTTGGTGAAAATTGTCACTTTCATCCAATAGTTTATTTTTTTCGCATCTAGGTCCCTGTGGTTTACAAATCTTGTCATATTCATCCAGTTCGTTAACTCCATCCAACATTCTCCGTTAAATGAAGGGTATCTTGGTCATTTTACATATATATTTTATTTTTCTATTTTTTAAACCCCATTTAATATATCTCATTTAAACAAATTGCTTTTTTAGTCCCTGTGGTTTGGACATGTTTGCCAATTCAGTCAAAAAATCCCACCACCTTGGCATAAAACACCATATCACCACCACCCGTGATGGAACCACCATGTAGACGTAGGGTACAAATAACCCACACAAGACCGAGTACCAGAACCCGAAAGCCCGGCCCATGCGGGCGGAACGGGTAAGCCAGCAGGACATGTGCCCCGCATTTAATTACATCGGAATCACCCCAATCATAACCGATAATTCAGTAACAGTCGGAGAACATAAAAGGTAATGGATTTGCCGGGGAATAATCCCTGTAAATCAGCACACGAGACGGGTACCACCACCTTAACTGGTGTTGTTTTCATTGTGTGTAGGTGTGAAGCTTCAGAGAGCATCGGTGGATCGAAGTTCAACAAGACCGGAACCATCCAGAGTTGGACCTCGTATTTACACACCACACCACCACCACGCCACAAAACCACCACCACTCCATCAGAACCACCAAATCATCACCACCACCCTATCATAAAACCACCAACACCACACCAGACGGGCACCACCACCACACATTAGATCTCCACCACCACACATTAGATCTCCACCATCACACATTAGATCTCCACCATCACATACTAGATCACCACCACCATGTGGACCCTAAAATCCAACCGTTAATCTCAAACTTATAACAAACCCCTTCGAAAACGTATATGGAACCCTTAAAAACAAGTATTGTAGAGGTATTAGTAGGGTTTGATATGCATTTTCGAAGTGGTATGTTACAAGTCCAATATTGATTGTCGATTTTTAGGGTTTACATGGTAGCGACGATCCGATGTGCGTGGTGGTGGTGGGCGCTCTTGTGTGGTGTTGGTGGCTTTGTGATGGGTGGTGGCGGTGGTTCGGTGGTTCTTGTGACGGGTAGTGGTGTGGTGGTTATTTTTGGACTAAATTAGCAAATACGCTCAAACCACAGGGACTAAAATAGCAATGTATTTAAAGAGTATATATTAAATCAGGTTTAAACAAAATAAAAACATATATGTAAAATGACCAATATACACCTACATTTAACGGAAATTTTGGATGGAGTTAACGGACTGGATGAATATGACAAGATTTGTAAACCACAGGGACCCAGATGCGAAAAACAAACTATTGGATTAAAGTGACAATTTTCACCAAACCACAGGGACGAAAATGATAATTTAATCTTATATAAATTATGTCAATTATTTGTTTCATTACAATTTAGATGTTAGAATTTCTAATTAAGTCATTGTTAGAAATATAAGATTTAGATGTTAGAACTTAAAACTGAGTCATTGTTAGAAATATAAGATTTAGATGTTAGAATTATGTCAATAATATGTTTCATTACAATTAATGATTTTGAATTTGGGTTTGATTTTTAAAAATCATGGCTCCTAAACAAACATCCAGTTGTCAAAAATGTAAAAGGCAAGCTCAAGCTAGTTAAAAAAATTAGTTTATATAATTTAATACGTTAGGGTATATCATTTGAATACTATAATTTGCTATGTTTATTACAAAAATGTTTTTTTCCGCTTAAAAATTTGTTCATATAGTTTAATTCGTTAGGGTTTGATAGGGGCAGATACAATGCGTAATCAAGGGGGGTAAGGAACCCCGTAGCCTTCTCCTATGCTTTAGAAAGCATAAAAATTCTCTAGCTTTAAGTCCACTTTGACTTGTGATTGGTTCATGCTTTTGTCTTTAGGGGCCCCACCATGCTCATACAATACTAGTGCCCTTCTTGTCGGCTATAAACTTCAATCTCCCCCTCTTGGAGGGACGAGCAAATAAACGATTTAACCGAATTAATTGTATTAACCGAATCAAGTTAACCAAAACGAACAATTAACCAACGGTTTGTTTAAGGCATAACCGATTAATCGCACATTACGGTTCGATTTTGGTTTTGATATGCAAATTAACCGCACCAAACCGAATGTAATTAATGATAATAAATTTACAATACTACTCATGATTTACTAAAAGTAATATATTCATCCTTTTTAATTCACATTTATAAAAATATATTTACATAGTAGATTCTGTTATGCACTAAAAAAACATCATAAACAAACAGAAGCAATGTAAAACGCACGCATACATTGTTGTATGCATTCCCCGATTAGGTTTCGGTTTGGCAAGACCTTAAAAACGAACCATATTGGTGCACGCCCTTATAAAATTGGTTCAAAACTGGCCTAACAATAATTTATTAGTTAATATTTTGGTTTAAAAGCATATGTTAAATGTATTGGTTAATTAAATGAAATTAACTGCAAATTAACCATAACGTTGGTTAACCTAAGTGTGGTTAACCAAAGTGTGGTTAACCAAAGTTTCGGTTGCGGTTGCGATTAAAAAAATGGTATCAACCGAACTCGCGGTTTCGGTTTCAAAAATTGTATTAATCGTACCGAACCGCACCATGCACACCCCTACCCTCTTGTTAGCTTTGATTTTTAAGAGTAAATTATGATTGTAGTCTATGTGATTTGATGGTTATAACGCTTTTTATCCAATAGTTTAAAAACATCCGATTTAATCATTGTGGTTTAAATTTTGTCACAATTAAGTACAAACCATTGACTCCATCCAATCTCTCTGTTAAACCTTTAAAAAATAACAAGAATACCCTTGGACTAAAAGTGTTATTATCTTATAATTAAATAAAAAGTGGGTCTCACTACACACTACTGTACCAATGCTTAACCCCATCTTTTTTTTCTTGTTTAACCACATCTGAACCACCTCCACTGCCACCATCCACCACTCGCCAGCAACCACATCGCCACTTGCCGACAACCACACCGCTACTCGCCCGTAACAACATAGCCACTCGCCAACACTTTTAGCAACCGCCATCGACACTTGCTCAAATCGGAACCAAACCCTAAACCCAAAACATTTCCTCTTTGACTAGAACACATCGTCACCTTCCCCGCCCAATATCGACGGCCAAACCTCGATCATAGCAATTGTCAACGACACCTGAAACCTTCATCCTCCCATTTTTACCAAACATATAAATATGAGATGATTTTGTAGAATGGTGGTGGTGCGTGTCACACCCCGACCAACGGCGGAATCATCGGAGCGGACGAGGGAATGATTGATTGTTCATAACACATGATCGTCTAATAGTGAAAATAATATTAAAATCAGATTACATGATAGCATAAGTTTAACAAATACAATTACGACAGTTGAAGTCACAAATAGTAATTATCTTTTATTTTGACTAAGTCCGGGTCTTAAATGAGCATGTAGAAGTCCACTAACTTGCTTAACCTGAAATCATGTGAAAAGTAACGAGTTAGCTAAAAATTAGCCGGTGAGTAAACATAGTTTTGAATATACATATAGATTGATTGTTTGATTGAGAATAATCTAATTCACAAGGTAACGTTAAATAAATGGGCTTAAAAAATAAATGGAGGTGCCCGGGGTCGAACCCGGGACCTCAAGGTTGGGATGTGGTAAGTGAACCGGTGAACCAAAGGCCTAAGCCGTGATAGGAAATGGTTTCCACTTCTTTTAAATACAAACAACAAACCATCCCCCAAATCGATATGAGCCCTAGTTCGATTTGAGCCAAATCGAAGGTTGATTCGATTTTGAAAGCTTCTGAAACCATAGGGCTTTTGATCCTTATGTAAAAACGAGTGTGTGGGTGTATTTACCTCGTATATGATTGAATTAATGATTAACTATTCGATGAACAGCCCGCAATCACTTGTTGATCGTTTGATACTTAAACAATGATTATAATCAAATTAAACTCGAGGTAAGCTTTGAATGATGATCAAGACCAATAGCCCCTTATCAAATTCGATTAAAATCAATTGGAGATGGGGTTTAAAGGGAGTTGCAGGTCGCGATTTGGAGGATGCTCGAAGGTGGTGTTTTTGATTGTTTTGGATGAAATTGAGTTCAAAGGATGATTATAAATGATCCAAAGTTCGTTAGTACGGTGTTACCTTCGATTATAAAAGTCCGTAGTGCGATATGTGGCTGTGTAAAGTTGCCGAGAAACATGGGGAAAGCATCGCGGGGAAGAAGGGGGGTGGGGTTGGGTGTGTTTTGCAATCTTACAAAAATAGTCCCTGAGGTTCCTAATGGTTAACATCTGAATTCCAAAGTTTGGTTTTTAGTTTTAAATAAATTACACTTTAACCCCTGAAGTTTGAATTGCTATCATTTTATGTAAAAAAATATTAGTTATAGGTTTTAATACAACTTATATTTTCATTATTATTATTATTATTATTATTATTATTATTATTTATTATTATTATTATTATTATTATTATTATTATTAACATTATTATTATTATATTATTATTAATATTGAAAATTTTTATTATTATTAAAGTAATAATAATTATTATTTTATTTAAGATTATTATCACCTTAAAATTTTAAAATAATAAGAAATCATTATAACACTTATAATGTTATTATTATTAATTTGTTAATCTCCCAGTATAATAAATCTTCAAAGTTGCAAAAAAAAACGTGAAAGTCCTTTTAAGATTTAACATAGTTAACTTGTATTTAACGAAAATACGCGATGTTACAGTCTCCCCTGTTTTAGGAAATTTCGTCTCGAAATTTGTTCACGAGAAGGCTGAAACAAAAAGATGAGGATACTGGGATTTCATTTGGTCCTCACGTTCCCAGGTGAATTCTAGGCCACGTTTAGATTCCCAGCAGACTTTGACAATGGGTATCCGACTACGCTTGAGTGTTTTGACTTCCCGATCCATAATTTCCACAAGTTTCTCAATAAAGTGCATAGATTCATCAATCTGGACTTCGTCGAGTGGAATGTGGAGATTTTCATCGGCAAGACATTTCTTGAGGTTGGACACATGAAACGTCGGATGTATATTGCTAAGTTCTTGGGGTAGTTCAAGCTTGTAGGCCACTTTTCCAATTCACTCGAGCATTTTGAATGGACCCACGTAACGAGGTGCTAGCTTCCCTTTCTTTCCAAAGCGAATCACTCCCTTCCAAGGTGATACCTTAAGAAGTACGAGATCACCGACATTGTTTTCCATGGGTCTTCGTCCTTTGTCAACATAATGCTTTTAACGATTTTTAGCAGCAAACAAGTTACCATGGATCTTATGAATTTTGTCGGTTGTTTCTTGTATCAATTCCGGACCAGTAGTCTGTGATTCACCAACTTCAGACCAACAGATGGGAGATCGACACTTTCAGCCATACAAGGCCTCAAATGGTGCCATCTGGATGCTGGCATGGTAACTGTTATTGTAAGAGAATTTGATCAACGGAAGATGAGAATCCCATGATCCACTGAAATCAATGACATAAGCCCGGAGCATATCCTCGAGGGTTTGTATCGTTCTTTCAGTCTGACCGTCGGTTTGCGGGTGGTAGGCTGTACTAAGATTCAGTTGAGTTTTCGAGAGCTGATTGGAGACTTTTCCAGAAACGAGAGTTGAAGCGACCATTGCGATCAGAGATAATATCTTTACTTGACAAAGGATTGTTTAGGAAGACTACCATCACGTAAACAGGTTTTGATGATACCTCACAATGAAAGTCGATAAATAAGGAATAAATGGTTTGATGTAGCTAGATCGAGTCAAAACATGAGAAAAAAGGAAAAGAAATCGATTCAAGAATTTAAATGTTCCGAGTTGGAAATCAAAAATAAACCTAAAACGATCGGGTCTCTTTTCAAGTTTAGAGATCATGCTTTGGCTTGATAGGTCGAAACACTAACATTATTTCACCCTTCAAGTTACTACATGCTTCTCGTTACTTGATTACAACCTTGGTAAGTTAAAGATCAAGAAATGAGAATAGTCATCAAGGTGTGGTTTTCACTCCTAACTTGACGGTGTATTTCCAAGGTATGACCACTAACTTACCAATCAAAAAGTTCGATCCCAACTCATTGTTGAGGATCCATAGAAATAAGACAAGGTAACTCACCATTAAGGTAAGGGAATTCACTCCTATCTTAACGATAAAGTTTTACAAAAACAAATTATAACAAGATAAACTTCTTCATCAAAATCCAGAATTCACTCCTACTTTGATGAGGTCGTTTCATTTGAGAGAATGCAATCCATAAAAATGAAATTATCATCAAGGTATGAATTTCACGCGTATCTTGATGATTGAGCTTCAAGAAAACAATCGAAGATTGACATTTGTCACCAAAGTACGGGTTTTAATCCTATTTTGGTGAGATCATATCATTTGTGAAATGCAAGTTTCAAAGAGAATAATTGAAGTCATTCCTCAAGATAAGAAAAATCACCCTAATCCAGAGGATGAAATTTCATAAAACATATCATTGGAAACCATTTATTGAAGGGAATAAAGGATCATCACCAAAGTAACGGAATCACCCCTGTTTTGATGAGTTAGAATCATTTAGGAGATACGAGTGTTCTTAGTCATAGGTTGACTTGCAAACTCTTGGATCTCCCACGGTGCAACGGTTTAAAGTTCGACTTAACAACGAAAGGAAAAGTATCTCAATTAGAAATTTAGAAATTTTCAAATTACATCAATGTAACAAAAGGGAAATCATGCTTACAGGATTTAAGGTCAAAGTTCAAGATAATAGAATTAGTTATGATGGTGTTCAAATCTTGAATGATTTAAATAAGGAAGACGTAATCAAGGACAAAAAAATAAATGGAGGCGCCCGAGGTCGAACCCGGGACCTCAAGTTTGGAATGTGGTAAGTGAACTGGTGAACCAAAGGCATAAGCCGCGATAGGAAATGGTTTCCACTTCTTTTAAATACAAACAGCAAACCATCCCCCAAATCGATATGAGCCCTAGTTCGATTTGAGCCAAATCGAAGGTTGATTCGATTTTGAAAGCTTCTGAAATCATAGGGCTTTTGATCCTTATGTAAAAACGAGTGTGTGGGTGTGTGTATTTACCTCGTATATGATTGAATTAATGATGAACTATTCGATTAACAGCCCGCGATCACTTGTTGATCGTTTGATACTCAAACAATGATTATAATCAAACTAAACTCGAGGTAAGCTTTGAATGATGATCAAGACCAATAGCCCCTTATCAAATTCGATTAAAATCAATCAGAGATGGGGTTTAAAGGGAGTTGCAGGTCGCGATTTGGAGGATGCTCGAAGGTGGTGTTTTTGATTGTTTTGGATGAAATTGAGTTCAAAGGATGATTATAAACGATCAAAAGTTCGTTAGTGCGGTGTTACTTTCGATTATAAAAGTCCGTAGTGCGATTTGTGGCTGTGTAAAGTTGCCGAGAAACATGGGGAAAGCATCGCGGGGAAGAAGGGGGTGGGGTTGGGTGTGTTTTTGCAATTTTACAAAAATAGTCCCTGAGATTCCTAATGGTTAACATCTGAATTCCAAAGTTTGGTTTTTAGTTTTAAATAAATTACACTTTAACCCCTGAAGTTTGAATTGCTATCATTTTATGTAAAAAAATATTAGTTATAGGTTTTAATACAACTTATATTTTCATTATTATTATTATTATTATTATTAACATTATTATTATTAATATTGTAAATTTTTATTATTATTATAGTAATAATAATTATTATTTTATTTAAGATTATTATCACCTTAAATTTTTATAATAATAAGAAAACATTATAACATTTATAATGTTATTATTATTAATTTGTTAATCTCCCAGTATAATAAATCTCCAAAGTTGCAAAAAAAAATAACGTGAAAGTCCTTTTAAGATTTAACATAGTTAACTTGTATTTAACGAAAATACGCGATGTTACAGTGTGGTTGTTTAATGAGAGAGGGTGGCGATGGTGGGGTTGTCGGTGAAAGTTGAGATGGAACAGATTTGAACCACCACCATCATAGAGAGTGTGAGAGAATGAGAGAGTAAGAGAGAGAGAGAGAAGAAAGAAGAGAAGAGAGTAGCGGATATGGTGGTTGTGGATATAGGGGTAGTGGTGGTGTGACGGCAATGGGGGTTGTTTAGGTTGGAGTTAAGATGGTGGTGGTCTGATGGAAATGGTGATCGTTTGATGGAGATGGTGATGGTATGGTGGTTTTGGTTTTAAGGGAAGAGATGGGAAGAGTTGAGGGTGAGAGTAGGGATCATTAAAATATATTATATTAGGGGTATTTTTATCTTTTTTCGCAAAAATTAACTGAAAATTTAGACGTCGTTAATGTAACGTAGTTAATTCTGACAATATTCAAACCGAAGTGGTTAAAATGAGTGTTTTTAAACCATTTGATGAAAAGCTTTATAACTATCAAATCACGGGGACTAATATCATAGTTTGCATCTACAAAGTTTGTTTACAAATAGCAAGTAATGCTTTCCATTTGCATTAAACGTGTTTAACTTTTTATTTCATTTTGTTTAAATAATTATTTTATCATTTAATTTAATTCTTATGTTTTGTTTTATATGAATAGATTTTTATTATTTGATTTCACTTTTTGCATTTAAATGTTTAACCAAGTTAAAACTATTATTGAAATAACTTCTTTGTTTGTGTTAGTTGTTTATTTTTATTAATCTTTCATTAGGGGCTATGTCAAAAATTTGAAAAGAAAATTAGCAATCTTGAGGTGATGTAATTCCCGGTTTTAAAAGACATGCATATACAATAATTAATAGGGTAGGGTTATTGTAAAAATAAAGAAAAAACTAAAAATAGTAAAAATGATTATCATCCATTAAATCTTAAATTCAAGGGTTAATAAAATTTGATAACATAATGATAAATCATAAAACTTTAAATGATATACCAAAGGTATTTTGGTATTAACCACATTTTCAAGTTTCACTTTTTTTTAAACGTTCGTAACTTTACATAAAATATAATTTTTTTAAATTACACCATAAAAATAAGTATTTTTAATCTTTGAAAGACCTATAATTTTGATACATAAAAAATGAAGTTTTTTTAAATGTTATTTCTGCTCATTGTTTAATATTCGTCGGCTTATTGTGTGATATTTATCATCTAATTGTGTAATGTCAGGTAATTATGTAATATTAATCAAATCTCACTGTGCCTAATGTTGATCATTTTTTTATGCATTGTCTTTTTAAAAATGATGATTTTCAAATAATACAATGTTAAAAATGTAATTTTGTTACGTTTTCCAGTTTATTGTGTAATCTTGATCGAGTATTGTGTAATTCTTATCAACCAACTAATTGTGTATATTGTTAATTATCGAGTCTAGTGTTAGTTATCGTGCTACCCATTGTGTTTAATGTTAATAATTTTCTTTTTAATAACGGTGATTTCAAATAAAATAATGCTAAAATATACATTTTTTATGTTTTTTCCAATTTATTGTGCAATCCTGTTTAGGTTATTTTGTAATTCTCGTCAAATAGCTTATTGTGTCTATTGCTAGTTGTCGACTCTAGTGTTGGTCATTGTGTTATCCATTGTGTCTAATGTTACCTATTGTGTTATGAATTATGTTTTTTAAAATGATAATTTTCAAATAATACAATGCTAAAAAAGTAATTATTTTTTTACATTTTTTCCAGTTTATCATGTAACACTGATTAGGTCATTTTGTAATTTTCATTAAACAGCTTATTGTGTCTATTGCTAATCGTCGAGTCTAGTGTTTGTCATTGTGTTACCCATTGAGTCTAATATTGACTATTGTGTTATTCATTGTGTTTTTTTAGATGCTGATTTTCAAATAACAATAAGTTGAAAATATAAATTTTTTTACGTTTTTTCACTTTATTGTGTAATATTGATTAGGTCATTTTGTAATCATCAACAAGCAGTTCATTATTTCTATTGCTAATTATCGAGTCTAGTGTTGGTCATTGTGTTACCCGTTGTGTATAATGTTGACTATTGTATTATGCGTTGTGTTTTTTAAAATGGTGATTTTTAAATAACATAATACTGAAAATGTAAATTTTAAGTGTTTTTCAGTTCATTGTGTAATGCTAATTAGGTAATTTTCTAATAATCATCAAACAACTTATTGTACGTGTTTATTGCTAATCATCGAGTCCAGTATTGGTTATTGTATGTGTTACTTACGGTGTCTAATGTTAATCATTGTGTTATGCTTTATATTTTTTAAAATGATGATTTTCGAATAATACAACAATGAGAATTGTAAACTTTTTATGTTTTAAGTTTATTATGTATTTCTCATCAGATAATTGTGTAATTCTCATCAATTTAAAAAATTAAATAATGACCTGATAAAATTACACAATAAGTTTAAAAAACGTGAAAACAACTTTGTTTTTATAATATTAACACTATACGCATATTAAAGATTAAAAAATTATCGTTTTTATGGTGCAATCTTTAAAAAAAAAATAATATCGTATGTAAAAGTTATAAATTTTTTTATAAAAAAAGGATGTATCTAAAGAAGGAGGAAAATTATCAATTTTGCCATTAACCTAATTTGATTAAAAGTAGAGGTGTTAACATCTTAATCTATTTTATACTTTTTAGTTTTAAAATACTTTGTATTTTAACACTTTCCTAATTAATATATATGTAATTTGTTCTATCATATATAACAAAAATTATTTTAGATATTTTTATGTTATTTTATTATCGTCGCCGCCGCTGCCGCCGTAGTGTTTGACCGGTCCATTTTTAGTCGACCCATTGCTCCCCTGATAAAAAAATGTTGGATTAGCCATTGGTCCAGGGACTTTTTTTCCGGTCATCCAGAGCATCAAAATACTCAGGACCGTCCCTGCATATTATGAGAATTTTTGTATTTTTATATCTCAGGTGGTAAACCATTGGTTTTCTTTGCTGTAATGTAAACCTTAAAAATTTTCATCTAATCAAACTTTAATTAGTTTGTTTTCTTTACTTAGTTTATATATACTAAACAATTCAAGTATTTAGTTCCGAGTTTTTTATTGTTTTCGTTTCCATGTAGTTTTTGTTTTTCATTTTATATATCTTTGTTTTCTCTGAGCTTTTTTTTTTCCATTTTTTGTTGTACCATCTAAAATAACTTTTTCCTTCAATTCCATATTTGTTAAATTCAAGTTTAAATCAAACCTAAGATAATCACTTTAAAAATTCCGCACCCAAATCAGATCATCCCTTAATAGCACTCACAATCCATAGTCATTCTCATACTTATAATTACACTAAATATTACTAATTTTTTTTTATTTTAAGTTAAATAATATTTTTCATACTTTTGTCATTAACTTTTATCTCTCATACATTCACAACCACCTTTAAAAATATTAAAATTTTATGGAGGTTGTACCGTGATTCCCCAAATATGAGGAAACACAATACAATCCGTATATTTTCTACCTGTTCCACTCACAATTACTCACAACTATCGCCCATTATATGTGGTAACCACTCATATATATGGAAAACGGGTTGTGAATGCTCTAATACTAATTAGTCCATTGTGTTTTTCGATTAGGCTTTCTTGATCGTTAGCATCTTATACTATTTTTCATTGTTTTTTTAGTGTACATGGAATATTAAAAGTAAGCAGTGGACTTGCAAATAAAGTGGACAAAAATCAAATCAAAGATAGCAATAGATTTATACCAACGTAACACGTATTCATATTCGAAATCGTATATATAACATTAATGGTGGAGACCGAGAAATCGGTGGAACTAAGCTTGCAGAACTTTGTCCGATTGTTCAGTTTACTACATATTTAGCTGAAATTTATGTACCATGGCGAAGTCACAAAGGCATATGATTGTTTGGTTGTGATTTGCGATCCAAAGATACCTTAACATGATAACATACCGTGTAATTATGGTATAACTGTTGGATCCAAAGACAACATACGATAACATTGTTGTGGACATATGATCCTAAAGATGACACACACTGTGCAAACATACCAATTAAGTATGTATTTAAACATGATTTGAACGTAACAACTCACTCAACGTTAAGCATATTATTGATGAATGAAATAAGATATCAAAGTTCGTTACAAAATATGTATTTATTATAGTTTGACATAGTAAAATAACTATATTTATGAAGGCATGTACGTACGTACCTATGTACATATGTATGTATGTATGACCAGTGACGAAACTTGAACATTCATGTAGAGGGGGCGGGGGCAAAATTTATTTTTTTAGGGGTGGCGAACTCGAGTTTTATAAAAATTTACATTACCGATCGAGCCAAAAATTTACACTACCGGACTAAAGTTTAACACCACTGACGGAAAAAAGAGCCCCCTCCCCTCGGGTCCCTTCAATCCTCCGCCAATGTGTATGATGTAAATATTAGTGAAATTCTATTATGATTGATTCAATTGCAAGCAGGGTATGCAAAAATATCCGAATTCAAAACCAAATCAATAAGAAGTATCTAAAATTTCAGATTATCCCAAATTTCGGATTTGGAGTTTTGGTAAATTTTCGGATATTCCAATATTTTTATAAAAAATTTTGGTATCCTAAAGTTCTTTTAATTAAATTATTAAAAATACATACTTTTTAAGAATTCGGATATCTGAACCCTATTCGAAATTTCATATTCGAATTCGGATAACTAAATCTACTATCCGAAATTTTTGTATATCAGATCTTGAACATTCCTTAATTGCAAGTAAACTCATTAATCATTTTAATGCCTGGTTTGAGCCCTCGATTTATAACTAATGTTTCATGTTAACTATAATCAAAGGTGACTTGACCGAATAAAAAAATAAATTCTAACTTACAGCCTCATATTTTAGGGCCCTTTAATTTTCTTGATTATAGACAACCCATACATTAATTTTCAACCACTGAGATATGGACATTTTATCCTTTATCCTTTCGATTTCTTTAACATCTCACAAATTATATCTCAGTATGTTATTCAGGGGTTTTGTTTAGTTTTCAGTTTTGACAAGAAAGCAAATAATCATTATAATCCAAAAAAAAAATTCTTTCACTAAATCTCACCCTAACTCTAATATTTGTGATTATGTGTGTTCTAAAAATCATTTACAATGTGTTTTTCATCGTATTATCTTATGTTAAAATCTCAATAAAAAACCTACATATATATTTAGAAATATACTCCTGGTTTTAGAATCCGATTTGAGCAGCCAAAAATATTAAGTGGACCCTCCGTAATAGTGGATTTGTGAGATCTACATTTGAATTGATAATTGTAGTCACAGATATACGTTGTGTAATCATGATTAGTTGTTCACTTCATCTTGATACCAGCTTTACATATAAGCCGAAATTGCATAAGTTAGTAACTATTTAGTACTGGATGCTATTGATTCTCATAAGGTGTATAAACAAACTTGTTAAACTTACATCATGTTACGTTCTTAAAGAGATATCAAATTGAAAGCAAAAATATTAACCAGATTGTAAATAGGTCACACTATTTTTTACTTTGCTTAAGACCCTCAAAACTACCGAGTCTATCCAAGTTATATGACATAATCACACATGCCTAACTTCATTATTACTTGCAAACTAATTCTTCAGAGGAAACAAGAATATAATAGGGTGTATAATAAATAGCATGACATATGTCACAAAGATTCTTTAGTATTAACTATTGGGTTTCGTCTTTCCCTTGGAGACCTAGTTCTCGATCAAAATAAAAGGATAGGTTTTCCATCCCATGCCTTTATTTTGTTGATTTTAGAAAATACGTGAGTGGAATCTTTGTACTATATGGAATGGTTTTGAGTGTTTGTGAGTGCATGAGAGAAAAAATATTAATGATTATTTGTAATGTTAGGTATTCACTGTTTAACCCTTATAAACTTTTTAATAATTTTAAAAGTGATTATGAATGAAGGATTGAGAAAAGTTAATGATAAAGATATAAAAATTATTATTTAATTGAAAGGAGAGAGAAAAAAATAGTGATTTTTTAGTGTAATTATAGGGATAAAAATAAAAATGAATTGTGAATACTCTAATAAAAAAAAGGTGTCTTGAATCTTAAAAACTAGATGAAAATCTTGAAAGGGAGAGGTTATTCTACAAAGTTTATTTTGTTACAAAGCGTGAGAAAAAACAATGAGGCTAAAAAGTCACAAAAAATTATATCTCACAATCTAAATTGAATTTCAAAAAATTACTTCGAAGTCTTTATTACTCTCGTCTTCCTTTTTCAGAAAAAAAATTTTATTGTGTCTTTTTATGACACAATAATGTAATTGTGTCTTTCATAATGACACAACAACGTTATTATGTCTTTCATCATGACACAATAACGTCATTGTGTCTTTCATAAATGACACAATAAAAAATGTTAATTTTTTTATTTTTCATTAATTTTTTTCTTAGTGAGGACGGTTAGGGGAACAAAATCTCGGAATTACTTTTGAAATTTGATTTAGATTGTGAGATATAATTTTTTGTGACTTTTTTTGACTCACTATGTCTTCTCGCACTTTGTAATTAAAATACACTTTGTATTTGAACCTCTTTCATCTTGAAACCCATAAAATTGAGCTGAAACACCCTAAACAAGTGGCATAAGAACCATTTTTTAAACTCTTTAATTCATAAGGTAGTTTGCTTTGGTTCTTCTTTGTGTTTACAACTTTATATACTACCTGCAAACGGATTAATGGCAAGAAGAAAGCACATTGGTTGTAGTTGTTATTGATGTCATTTTTTGGATCATCATTCTTGCTTGTTGTGGAAGCTTTGGAGAGGAAGCATTTGGTTATTTTCAACTGTCACACCCTCGCTGATAGCGGAAACACGAGGATGTAGCAGACGGGATCGTCATAACACATTGTTAAGTTAATAGAGATGCATTAAATAAAGAAAGCCAACGTGTCATGACGTCACCCGACACAAATGGAGACTTGTGTCGCAGTTAGTCAATTCCACGACAAACATAGTCTTACACACCAAATAAGTATAAGTCCCACAACTCGGGAAATAAATGAACGTAAGTGAATAATAAAAATCAAGCAACTGTCACAGACATCCAATGAGTCTAAGTAGTGCAATCCTATGGTCGTTGCTAAGGCAACATCCCTAGCTATCCTCAATGATTGTTACCTGAAAAGATATGCTCAAAAGGTCAACATATTGTTGGTGAGTTCACAGGTTTTAAGTAATAAAACATGTTAAGATGAAAACAACATGTAAGTTTAACAAATGCTATCGCAACTACGCTTATGTGTAGGCGGTTTTACCAGTTATAAATAGCTACAGCCAAACCTATTCATCAGATCCACACGGGAATTGATGGCTGTATAGGAAGCATTCCCAAAGCGTAAATAGTTTAAAATGACGTAGCAAGATCCACTAAGCGCATACGTATAGTTTACAACCAAACCAATCCTTAGGTCCCATTACCGGAACTAATGGTTGTAATGGATGCTCGGCAAAGAAGAACCACAAAGTAGACCCATGAAGAAGAACCACACCGCCGAGAGCATCCAAGGTCAATAGCATTCACAAGTAACATCATACAACTCATAGCATTAAAGTAATAGCGCATAGAAATGTAAAGCCACCAAGTAATATGTAACATCCCGTATTCTTATTCATAAAAAGTTAATTTTATAAACAATTAAGTTAAATACGTTATGTTAATTCCAATAATTATAAAAATAATAATAATATTATTATTAAAAATAAAAATTTATTAAAACTTAACTCTAATAACCTTTTGGGTTGAAATTGTAATAAATGAAACTTGTTTTAAAAATTTTAACATGAAATAACAACAAACATAAACCGCAGGGGGGTAAAATGTAAATTCCTTTAAAAACCAACCCACCGCCCGTCGACCCCCTTCTTCACCCCCGATCACTATTCCGGCGACAACTCCAGCGAAGCCAACCACCCAGATCCACTTGGTTTTAAACAAATCAAACGCTCCCGACCGTATCATAAGGAAGATTCGAACACTATACCCAAAATGAATTGAAAATTCGAGTGCGCGACCACCAAACCCGACCCCTTCCACTTTTGGCCACTTTACACGCCATGAGTCGCACTAAAACACTAAATTAATCAAATTAATCGACTATGAACGACTATATAACTAATCCTAATCGTGTGCAACTTTCAAATGCATCTGAAAACACACAGATAAACCAATTTAATTTCATCTTCTGTCGCGATCTGCAACCTACTCGAACTCCCACTTAGACATTCATTCATCAGTTTCTTTTAGTTGCATTGAATATTTGTTTTGGCATAATATTTTCAGACTTTCAGTATTGTTTACATTTCAGTTTTACGCTTCTGCACTGTTATTCATTTCTTTTATGTATTCTGATTTAAGTCAAACGTTTATTTTTAAACTCATATAGTGTCGTTTGATATGACCGTGTCTGAGATCCTGGTATGTCACACGCCTAACGGTAAAACCCCGTTTGTGGAAATTGAGGGTGTGACAGATTGGTATCAGAGCCACTGGTTATAGAGAACTAGGATTGCATTTACATCTAGACTATAGCCTTAGACACAACACTAGTACTGCATAGACACTCTTACATGATTGCAACTATTGTACGAACATTCTCCTGGCATGCTAACATTACATTACTGAACGATCAAACATTACCAATCTGTGTGACACATAGACACCTGTATTCTGGATTTCCTGGCAAAAGGCCTTCGGGCTAAGGCAAGCATATCGTATAAATCTCATTGCGAGATCAGTTATGCTTACCTGGGGATTTCTGGGATGAGTGATAAACTATGGTCAATACACAAGTCTATAAGGCAAATAGGTCAAGTATATTAAATCTATGGATTTAATGTATGTTCCTCTATGCTTCTATACCTGATTCTATATGTATGTGCTTGCTATCTGATTTTCCTAAGGAAGACACTATCACTCTTAGTCTTTTCTACATGGGATACCTTTATACTAGAACTTTACACTTGTATGCGCACAACATCATATCATTAGGTCGAGATACGTAAACAGAAGGGAACTTCGGTGATCACGCGTAGCGTCGATCTCGGATACTAAATCCGACCCTAACATGGTTATGCCAGAAATCCTGAAAGTATGAAGGATATGTAGCTATCATTAGACATATTGTGCTTATGTGCTTATAGTTTACTTACTATTACATACTACTATTGGAATACTATTGGCTCATGGACATGAGGACATTACACGAACCATGCTTGATGAGTGTTGACAATACTATGATGTTAACTTGGGGTAAGTGGAGCTAGGGTGACCATACAAGGTAATTACCATTACGGGTGCACACGTAATTGCAATTCGCCGTGCATGAGAAGTCTGGCAAATCTTACCATAAGGTAACGATCAGGAGTATCACAAGTTCTCTATTCTATACCCTAGGGTGTGCTAGGATCATAATTCTAGTAAGACCTTGTTAAGGGTAACAAAACATTACTAACACTTACTATTACATAAGTCCTGTCCTACTTAGAGCCTTTATGGTATTTCCAATCATGACATTGACCTTATTCTTTACGAGACATTCCTCCACTTAGCATTTCAGTAACTAAGGAACTGATGAATGCTTAGAATAAAAGTGGATTACATGAATGTAGAGGAGTGATGATACTCTCTACACATACATTACGTTACTTTTTAGGATGATGCTAAGGAAAATTAGGATGTCGTGTAACTGGTTTAAGCGTCATTCAAGGTATATCGTGGATGTGGTGGGAACGCTGCGGGAACCCTATATATAAGCATCACCGGTATACTAAGAATATGCTTAAACTGGGCTACGTGATGATCTTGATGGACTGAAGCATGGGTTATTGGAACTTGATTATGTGATTATATGTCTTATGTGATTCCTCTTATACCTTGAATCTTATTAATACACATACAAATTCTCAAAATCATATTCAAAGGCATTGGTGTCTAAATCACATGATTTTCAAATTTCAAATCTCAAATTGATACTCATGGTTTTCAAATTCGTCAAGGTCTGTGCCTTACAACTTGAAACATGTAATGCTAGAAGAGCGTGATGCCTGTATCTCGGGGTGTTCTGTCTAGGCAAGGTATTCGTATAATCCAAATCAGCCGATGGATCTGTCTACCTTACCTGGGAACCCTCGGGATGAGTATCTGCTCATAGGTACGCATGTCTTCAACAAAGTTATGGTTGACCTAATACTTTGATTAGTCAACGTACTCGCTTTGATTTACGAATCAAACAATTACACTCGAACATCTCATTGTTATTATGACAAATTCCCGATTGTCGTTTTCATGTTGTATAGCTCATATTACCCAATTTTCATAAAATATCTTAATGGTATTTCAAAATGTCTACTCGTCAAAACCGATCCCGATCTGGAAACTCTGGCCGTAAGATTACTGCTATTGTATCACGTGAGGTTGCTCCTAACTCATCTGAATCAAGACGCGAACCCTGATCAAATCTCTGTTTGTCCTAACCCTCCACGTGCTTGTACCTACAAGCATTTCAGTTCTTGCAACCCCACTAAGTTCAGTGGAACCGAAGGAGCTACCGGATTAATACAGTGGTTCGAAAGCTTCGAGAACACTTTCCTAAACATCGAATGGCCTTCAAAACTTTAAACCATTACTTATGGTTCTCAAATCCTCTTAAGGATGTGTCCCATAACTAAGAACAAGCAACGTTATAGATGGAATTCCTACATCTCGGGGTACTTTGTCTAGGCAAAGTGTAAATGGTGATTTAGTTCGATCATTAAATCCATTTACTTGACTCAAAACCCTTGAGATGAGCGATCACTGATAAGTACGCGTGTCTTCAATAAGGTTATGGCTAACCTCATATCTTGAGAAGTCCATGTATTCCCTTCGATTGTGAATCGAATGTTCACTTCTCATTGTGATGTCGAATCATTTTTGCCTTTGATTTCGCCTTCCCGATTTAAACCATCCAAGATTTGAACACCATCATAACATATTCTGCTATCTCGAACTTTGATCTTAAGCTTGTAAGCATGATTTTTCCTTTGTTACACTGATGAAACTTGAAACTTTCCGAATTTCTAATTGATAATAATTTCCTTTCGTCGTTAAGTCGAACTTCGTACCGCTTGCACCATGGGAGACGCAAGAGTTTGCAAGTCAACCAATGACTAAGAACACTCGTATCTCCTAAATGATTCTATCTCATCAAAGCAGGGGAGATTCCCTTACTTTGATGAATCTCTATCCGTTTCGATAAATAGTTTCCAATTGTTTGTATAATGAAATTTCATCCTCTGGTTTATGATGATTTCCTTATCTCGAGGACTGACCTCAATTATTCTCTTTGGAACTTGCATTACACTAATAACGTGATCTCACCAAAATAGGATCGAAACCCGTACTTTTGTGACAAATGTCAATCTTCGATTGTTTTCTTCTTATTATGAAGCTCAACCATCAAGTTAGAGCGAAAACCACACCTTGATGACTAATCACATTTCTTGATCTTCAACTTACCATGGTTGAAATCAAGTGACGAAAAGCATAAAGTAACTTGAAGGGTGAATCAATGTTGGTGATTCGACCTATCAAGCCAAAGCATGATCTCGGAACCTGAAAGGAGACCCGATCGTATTAGGTTGATTTTGATTCCAAGCTTGGAGCACGTAAATTCTTAAATCGATTTCTCTTCCTTTATCCTCATGTTTTGATTTGATCTAGCTATATGGAACCGTTTATTCCTTATTCATCGACTTTCATTTTGAGTTGTCATCAAAACTTGATTGCGCGATGGTAGCCTTCCTAAACAATCCCTCTGCTGAAAATATTATCAACTTATGTTCATGACTTTCTAGTCATACAAATGTTCTCAGCTGTGCTTATGGTTTGTTGAACTGCGCATGTAAACTTACTTAGATATTGCTACCCTGCAAAACATGTTTACAAATACCTTTCCTATTGTTCGCGCCACTTCTTGAATCGCTTTTGAATCCTTAACCTTAAAAATCATTAAAATTCTATCTTGGATTTGAACAACAAGACTCGTTATTATCCTCATTGCGATGTGGATATAAAGGTTCATAAACCTTCGTAACTTGTAGACATGGGTTTGGCCTAAAGGAAAAGACTTAACTTGGTATGTGTCCAAGTGTCTTACCTTCACATATGATAAGACCTAACCTCCGTGTTCCCGTGAATCTCCTGTTTAACTTTCCTTTCAACTAAAATGCTTCTTATCTTAGAGGTCATGATAACAATTGGTGCATTATAAGACCGATGGCTAGAAATTCAATTCGACCCATTATCTCACAACGTCGAGAAATTACCTGTATCTGTTTCAAATATTCGTATACCGTGGTATGACGTTAAAACATCGATCGTTATATTGAATGATTGATTCATTTTCTGTTTTGATAATATTCTTAACCATCGTCATAAACTCATTCCAAGATCTTCGGATAGCATATTATTCTTAGACCGGTGGTTGGTCAAAAGAGAAATACATATTCACAAGATATGCGTAAAGGTCGTTTCATATGGTGACGTTGGGATTCTTAAATTCTGACGGATAACCTTTCTCATCATTGTTGGTCTTATCTTGATTTCTAGACATCACCTTACCACGAAATTATATTCCGAAATTATGGATCGGGAAATCAAACAATTCAAGCAGTCGGATACTCATTGTCAAAATCCGCTGGGAATCTAAATGTGGCCCAGAGTTCACCTATGAACGTGAGGACCAAATGAAATCCAAGTACCCACATCTTTTCATTTCAGCCTCCTCGTGATTAAAATTTCGGGACGAAATTTCCTAAAGCAGGGAGACTGTAACATCTTGTATTCCTATTCATAAAAGTTAATTTTATAACAATTAAGTTAAATACGTTATGTTAATTCCAATAATTATATAAAATTAATAATAAAATAATATTAAAAATAAAATTTATTAAAAACTTAACTCTAATAACCTTTTGGTTGAAATTATAATAAATGAAACTTGTTTTAAAAATTTAACATGAAATAACAACAAACATAAACCGCAAGGGGGTAAAATGTAAATTCTTTTAAAAACCAACCCACCGCCCGTCGACCCCCTTCTTCACCTCCGATCACTATTCCGGCGACAACTCCGGCGAAGCAAACCACCCAATCCACTTGTTTTAAACAAATCAAACGATCCCGACTGTATCATAAGGAAGATTCGAACACTATACCCAAAATGAATTGAAAATTCGAGTGCGCGACCACCAAACCCGACCCCTTCCACTTTCGGCCACTTTACACGCCATGAATCGCACTAAAACACTAAATTAATCAAATTAATCGACTATGAACGACTATATAACTAATCCTAATCGTGTGCAACTTTCAAATGCATCTGAAAACACACAGATAAACCAATTCGATTTCATCTTCTGTCGCGATCTGCAACCTACTCGAACTCCCACTTAGACATTCATTCATCAGTTTTTTTAGTTGCATTGAATATTTGTTTTGGCATAACATTTTCAGACTTTCAGTATTGTTTACATTTCAGTTTTACGCTTCCGCACTGTTATTCATTTCTTTTATGTATTCTGATTTAAGCCAAACGTTTATTTTTAAACTCATATAGTGTCATTTAATATGACCGTGTCTGAGATCCTGGTATGTCACACGCCTAACGGTAAAACCCCGTTGTGGAAATTGAGGGTGTGACATAATATACAAGGTACAACATAGCATAGAGTCAACAACATCATTCAACAAGATAAGCAAGATAAGTTAACCATAAGAGTTGCAGCAGACTTCCACTATGGAAGATGCTTGAAAAATGTGTTAAGTAAGTGAGCATTCTTTTCCCCCAAGTTTGAAAATGATTGAAACAATTGTATATGCATAAAAAGGGGCCGTGAAACTCACCTTGACGTATATGTGTATAAGATGATTATAAGGATTAAACGATGTTCCAACGAATTCCTTTACAAGCACCTAAATGTATATATTACAAGATTTATGGTTAAGGTTAACAATACGATTAACGTTCGATAAGAATTAGGTTTTTAATAGTCCTAAGGTTTTTAATAAGTAATAAGTTTATAGAATATTATGGTTTGATTCCATTAGAGGAATTATATATGTATATTTAAGTATTTAGAAACGAATTAAGTATAAATATAGATAAGGTTCAATAATAAATAAAGCTTTATTATTATTCAATATTAATTGGAATAACGTTTTGATTAATAACAAATTATTAATCTAACCATTAGTTGATATAGTTTATAAGAAGTAACAGTTGGTTCTGAAAGATTTATTATTTATTATTAGAAACAAACGATAATTAATAGGTTAAAATAAGAAAATAATCCAATTATTAAATATGTAATGTTTTAATAAAATAAACAATATTAAATCTATTTTATTATATCATTTTTTTAAAGATAATAATAAAATAATAAATAAATAAATAATTTCTAGAAAAATAATTAGATGATTTTAAAATATTGGGATTATATAAAAGGAGTTTTATATTTAATCAGATTTTTTTTATCATTTATTTAAAAGAATCCAGAAAAAGAAAAATATAATTAAAATAAATGTCTTTGTTATATTGTTTCATAAAGGTTTAAATTTAAAGAAAAATTACAGTAAATAAGGTTGATGATTTAAAAATAAACAGAGTTTATAAAAATAATTTTTATAATTTTTAAGAATTTTTCTGTAATTTTAAATGCTTAAAAAGGCTTTTAAAAAAAATAATGAGGTGGCCCGGGTCGAACCCAGGACCTCTCGGGTTGCAAGTAGACAAGGAACCAGTGAACCAAAGGCCGCAGCCGTGATAGAGAATGGTTCCAATTCCTTTTAAACTCATATCGAAGCCTTTCCCCACCCGTATGAACCCTAATTCGATCCAACCCAAATTGAAGCTTAAACTTGAATGATCACTGCAATAGATATGGGGCTTTTGTTCCCCATGTCAAATCGAGTGTGTGTATGTTTAATTACCTGTTTGCGGTTGTATTGATGTAACGCCCCAAATTTCCAAAATGAACCTAAGTGGCGAAATGATATTAATAATAGTATTATTGAATTTTATTCTCAAAGAGATTAGTTAGTTTGTCAAGTTTTGGTTGAAAAACAAATGTTGAAAACTTTAGGGACCCAAGGTGGCTAAAATGAAACTTATAAAATAAACCCTAAGCCCCCCTCTAATCGGCCGCTATCTTTCTTCTTCTCCCCTCCCAACCGAGCGACCTCCTTTCCCTGCCCTTCCTCCGCGACTTTGTAGCTGCGGTCGGAACTCCGGGCCTGCCTCGGCCGAGCGAATCAAAAGAAGCAACCTCGCCCCCCTCTCAGCAGCTGCATCCCAACCCCAATCGAACCCCTCCCCCTGGTTCTATGCAGGGCGACGGTGGTGTTACGATGAGGATCGGTTGGAGCAGAAGGTTTGATGATGATGATGATTTAGTGATGATGGTGACCCCCTTTCTTCCCCTTTCTCCGATTTGAAGCTCACGACAGGGCCCCCCGATAAGCCCCGTCGGCTCACGATGGTGCTATGGGTGTGCCGCGGTGACAAGTCGCGGTGATGGTGGTCGCGGCGGTGTAGGCTGTGGTTGGGGTGTTCATGGTGGAAGGGGTAATGGCTGGTGGTTATTATGGTTTAGGTTGTCGGTTGGGTTGGTGCTACGGTGATAATGCAGCGGTAATGGCAGTGGTGATTGTGGGGCTGTTGATGGTGGTGTATCTGTGATGGTGACGATGGCAGTGGTTTAGAGCAACATGGTTCAGAAGGTGCAGAAGGTGCAGAAGTGGTGATGATGGCAGAAATGGGATTCAAGCAGCAGGGCTGCAACATGGTTCACGGTGGTGGCTGTTGTGGGGGTGGACTGTGGTTGTCACAATGGCAGCAGGTGGTTACGAGGGCTGTCAAAGTGTTGTGAGTGTGGTGATTATGGCTGTGGTTGTTGCAGCTCATGGTGGTTGTATGGTGGCAGTTTGTGATCTGTTTAAAGGCTGCTTAAGGTGGTACGTGGTGGCAGCCTATGATGTTCATGATGGTGGTTCCACGTGGTCTTGATTGATCAGGTATGGTTGCTTAGTTATAAGTATGGTTTCAAGTTGTTGCGATGGTGATGGTTAATATGGTACCTTGATGATGATTGATTTATAGTAATGGGGTTATTAGGCTAGAATTATAATAACGCTTAGGTTGTTTGATGTTGCGATAATTTTCATAATAATAGTGTTTGTGGTGAAGATAATGATGATGAGTATGCGATAATGATGATGTTTATGTTGTTATGGTATTGGTTTTACAAAGATATTGATTCTAGGATAACGGGGTACTAGGATGGTGTTGATTATGGTGATTCAAAGGTGATGGTTTTGGGAATTACGTGGACGGTTGAATGGTGGTATGTGCTTAAGGAGGTGTTGGTACGTTTGTTTAAAATTCTTGATGGTTTGGGTTATGATAAGGTGATGGGTTTGACAATAATGGTTCGTGGCATATAGTTCAATTATAGGAGTAGAGGATGACTTATGACCCAATGTTAGCCGGGAAAAGATACATGCGAGATTATGAAAGAAAGCTCATACAATGTGTCTAGAGAGGTTGCGATCACCAACGAAGTTGTGAGCGAAAGTTCACATTTTATGACGAGCGAAGTTGAAAGCGAACTTATAGTCTCGCTCGGATAAGCTAGCGAACTTATAAGTTCGCTAGGTAGATTTGTAGCAAACTTTTCTGGTGCGTGAATGCTATTGGATTTCTCTTAGTTGCTGAGCCCCTGACATCGAGGTGAGTTGTAGATCCCCCTCTTTTATACATGCTTTACTGTTTTGGGGCTGACATACATACCATATGATTTATAATTAAGATTATTTTTAAATAATTCGTTATATGATTTGATAAAGTAATAACTGTGAATTTCGTATATTTATTGCCTATAGATAGAATGATCTAAAGAAAAATGTGACAATTAAATAGATACAGTTACGCGTTATGATGGCTGGTACTTGGTATGTGTGTACTTAATAAGCTAAGTATTATATATTAAATGAAAGACGATACTAATAAGAAGTGGAACTTAACAAATGTTACCCCCCGGCCTGTTTGATGATGAAAGTCTTGCAAGCACTATGATAGACTCCACTTCTGTGAGTCTGATGTATGATGATGGATCCATATTCATGAGCGGCTATGTGCCTAGCAGTGTGGATCAACTATCGGGGAAGCTACCGTGAAGATGTGTACCGCGGGGATCGATCAACCGTCGGGGGTAGCGACCATGGATAACGTGTACCGACGGGGATTGACATTTGTTGTCAATCAACATGGAGATCTTGCTTTGTGCAAATCTCGCCTATGATGAAGTGAAACGTAATGAAAGAATGAAAGATAATGAACGTGCCTAATGTGATGCAAGTAATGTTTGTAGTATGATGTATGCGTGTTCATTATATGAAAGGATAAAAGATTATATTTTCTTATTTATATAAAACTAGAACTCACTCAGCAAAGCTGACTTTTGTATGTATGTTAGATTGTTTTGGCAGTAAATCAAGTGTTAGGGCAAGACCTGATTAGGAGCTACTTGGAGGGTGAAGACTGGCATCCTGTAAAGATTCAACTAGCTTTTATGTTTTGTGTAATAATAAAAGAGTAAATTTTGTTAAGACAATGATTTGTGAATAAGAACTTCTAGTACAAATCCGGTTTGACTCTAAGTTGGTGCTTTAGTTTTTATTTATATAATTAACATTGTTATAATTCCGCTGCTTTAATAAATAACACTTTGTCTGTTTTGAACTAAAAATAAGGTTTTTATGCAAAATGGCCAATTTGTGAGGTTTCCGGATTCGGGGCCTTACAAGTTGGTATCAGAGCCAAATTTTAAGAGATTTGGGGAAAACTATTTTATAAACCTAAACGTAAATAGAAAATGGGACCAAATGAAAGGATGCCAGTCTAAGAAGCTCCATGCCAAGAGGTAACGAATATCTTGTAAATGCTATTCTGATAGGTAGTGCCTTGTTACAGAAGTTAGAATCAAGGATAGGTATGATGACATTAATTGTTGTGCCTACTTGAGTTTATGTGACCTATACGTGCATAGAATAGGTATAGTAGGTTCTAGTGTTAGTGTGGTTCAGGATAGGAGAGTTTAGGACATGAGAAGTTCTGTAAGTAGTTAATCACAACCGGCCACTGTTATTAAAAACTTACAAAACTTGTCATGATCTGAACTTCCCTTGATAGACCATATTGACATTCTGAATCTTATAGGAAATGGAAAATTGACAGATGTGTACGAGGTGTGTGATTCCCCGATGAGACCATTAGAGACTTGACAGCGATACCAGCAAAAACATATAATAAAGTTCTAGAATTCGTAACCAGGAATTCAGAAGTGTTGTACCCATGGGCTAACTCACAAGTGAGGAAAGTTAACGGTTTAAGTTACAAGATTTCCAAGTGGATAGGTTTCTTCAGACGAGTATTTCTTTGCATGGTGTTTCAGCAAGGAATTATTGATAGAGATGAAAACTTACAATACTTGTCATGATCTGGACCATTGCCTTGAACGATAACGTTAGTAGTCCGAATCTTGTAGGTAGCTTAAATGATTGATGTGATGTTTTAAGAAGGTAAAGTGATAATGTAGGAACTACCTTTAGTAAAGCTATTTGGATAGAAGAGTCTGTAAATGACTGTAAAAT
Source organism: Flaveria linearis (assembly GCA_024085815.1). Lineage (NCBI taxonomy): Eukaryota > Viridiplantae > Streptophyta > Magnoliopsida > Asterales > Asteraceae > Flaveria > Flaveria linearis. The sequence continues at coordinate 21,737,247 of CM044008.1, forward strand.
AGTAATGGAAAGTTAGGGCCTTCTTATGGATTGCATGTTACTACCCTAATTGGACGTAATATGGTCTTGGATATGAATCGACTAGCTGCATACGGGACTGATACTGCACAACATGGAAGTATGACCCGTTGGTTCGTACATGATAGAAGTATGGTCATGACTTATGATAATTAGGATTTGCATGATTTCAGGGATGATCCTAATAATGAGATAGAAAGGTCTATGAAACAAGGTTGAGGAGCATATCCTATGTAAATAAAAGATGCTAAGGGCGAAGTCTTAAAGTTGACAGACGTAGCTATAGAGCGTGCCTTCCTAATGTGACCCCGGAGGACCTTCTCGGAGTTAGAAGAAAGAGTTTGGGATCGACTTGTCTTCTGGGACTCAGCTTGTAGTCACGTCACCGTACCGATGGTTTTGTCAGGAATGAAAGAGTTAATGATATAGCTTTAAGACATCTTTGATAAAGGGTCAGATTGATTAGTTCATCTAGATAATACTTCGGTGTTGTCACAAAAGAAGATCGAAGAAGGTAACGTTTGAGGACCGCAGATGGCTGAATAAGCTGATGATGAACGGTAAGCAACTATGACCTTGAGTTGACAAACCATTCCACCATTTGCGAGAGGCAAGTTGGTTCTCACTGATCGACAGTAGGTTGGATCATCAGCAGCTACCGGTTGAAGAGCATGACACCCTAAAGATAACATTTTAGTCACGGTTTGGATACTATGAGTTTCCTTGCAGTATTTATGGATTAAATGAATAGGGTTTCTAATCGATGTTCAATGGGTTAGTGATAGTGATCATAGAGGACATACTCATCAACTCCAAGAGTAAGGGAGGCCATTCATGTCACATCCGCGAGGTGTCAAGGACAAGATGGAAGATAATTTATGAGCAACATTCCTAGAGTGAATGTTCTACTCATGTGAAGTATAATTCTTGAAATCATGATAGAATTGATAAAATTGAAGCAGTAATGTAAAAAGTCCCCCAAGGATGATGTTAGAAATCTGTAGCTTACGGAAGCGACGGATTACTACATACAGTCTGTTCAGTACTTCTTGAAGATAATCTTGCCCTTGGTAAGGTTCACAAGAAATGACACCAAGTCCGAGTGAGAAGTTAGTTAATAAGTGTGAACATGAACTAAATAAGGAAGGTTAAATGAGCCTTGGTGATAATGTTATCAGTAAGTGTCGAAAACCTAGAACCATGTGTTCCATACAAAGATCTGACTAAGTATATATATATACATATATATATATATATTCAATACAACATGGCAGAACAATGGTTATGTTGTTCACAAGGTTAAATACAAGATGAAATGTACTTACCCATGAATTAGGGTTCGTAGTCATAATGTTTGCATTAATGAAATTGATCCATAAGAGAAGTGCGTTAGGACGTTTGAAGGTTGCAAAGGCTATGTGTAGACGGATAAAGAAGATCATACCTTATATGGTGTGTGTGGAACATGTTTAGAAGCAACAGGAGAATCTATGGTGATTGAGAAAGTATTATCCCACGTTGTGTAAGGACCAACAGGTTTCGAGGACGAAACCTAAATAAGGGGGATAGACTTGTAACGCCCCAAATTTCAAAAATGAACCTAAGTGGCGAAATGATATTAATAATAGTATTATTGAATTTTATTCTCAAAGAGATTAGTTAGTTTGTCAAGTTTTGGTTGAAAAACAAATGTTGAAAACTTTAGGGACCCAAGGTGGCTAAAGATGAAACTTATAAATAAACCCTAAGTCCCCTTCTAATCGGCCGCTATCTTCTTCTTCTCCCCTCCCAACCAAGCAACCTCCTTTCCCCTGCCCTTCCTCCGGCGACTTTGTAGCTGCGGTCGGAGCTCCGGGCCTGCCTCGGCCGAGCGAATCAAAAGAAGCAACCTCACCCGCCCTCTCAGCAGCTGCATCCCACCCCAATCGAACCCCTCCCCCTGGTTCTGTTCAGGGCGAAGGTGGTGTTACGATGAGGATCGGTTGGAGCAGAAGGTTCGATGATGATGATGATTTAGTGATGATGGTGACCCCCTTTCTTCCCCTTTCTCCGATTTGAAGCTCACGACAGGGCCCCCGGATAAGCCCTGTCGGCTCACGATGGTGGCTATGGGTGGTGCCGCGGTGACAAAGTCGCGGTGATGGTGGTCGCGGCGGTGTAGGCTGTGGTTGGGGTGTTTCATGGTGGAAGCGGTAATGGCTGGTGGTTATTATGGTTTAGGTTGTGGGTTGGGTTGGTGCTACGGTGATAATGCAGCGGTAATGGCAGGTGGTGATTGTGGGGCTGTTGATTGTGGTGTATCTGTGATGGTGACGATGGCAGTGGTTTAGAGCAACATGGTTCAAAGGTGCAGAAGGTGCAGAAAGGGTGATGATGGCAGAAATGGGATTCAAGCAGCAAGGTTGCAACATGGTTCACGGTGGTGGCTGTTGTGGGGTGGACTGTGGTTGTCACAATGGCAGCAGGTGGTTACGAGGGCTGTCAAAGTGGTTGTGAGTGTGGTGATTATGGCTGTGGTTGTTGCAGCTCATGGTGGTGGTATGGTGGCAGTTTGTGAATCTGTTTAAAGGCTGCTTAAGGTGGTACGTGGTGGCAGCCTATGATGTTCATGATGGTGGTTCCACGGTGGTCTTGATGATCAGGTATGGTTGCTTAGTTATAAGTATGGTTTCAAGTTGTTGCGATGGTGATGGTTAATATGGTACCTTGATGATGATTGATTTATAGTAATGGGGTTATTAGGCTAGAATTATAATAACGCTTAGGTTGTTTGATGTTGCGATAATAGTTTCATAATAATAGTGTTTGTGGTGAAGATAATGATGATGAGTATGCGATAATGATGATGTTTATGTTGTTATGGTATTGGTTTTACAAGGATATTGATTCTAGGATAACGGGGTACTAGATGGTGTTGATTATGGTGATTCAAAGGTGATGGTTTTGGGAATTACTTGGACGGTTGAATGGTGGTATGTGCTTAAGGAGGTGTTGGTACGTTTGTTTAAAATGCTTGATGGTTTGGGTTATGATAAGGTGATGGGTTTGATAATAATGGTTCGTGGCATATAGTTCAATAATAGGAGTAGAGGATGACTTATGACCCAATGTTAGCCGGGAAAAGATACATGCGAGATTATGAAAGAAAGCTCATACAATGTGTCTAGAGAGGTTGCGATCACCAACGAAGTTGTGAGCGAAAGTTCACATTTTATGACGAGCGAAGTTGCAAGCGAACTTATAGTCTCGCTCGGATAAGCTAGCGAACTTATAAGTTCGCTAGGTAGATTTGTAGCAAACTTTTCTGGTGCGTGAATGCTGTTGGGATTTCTCTTAAGTTGCTGAGCCCCTGACATCGAGGTGAGTTGTAGATCCCCCTCTTTTATACATGCTTTACTGTTTTGGGGCTGACATACATACCATATGATTTATAATTAAGATTATTTTTAAATAATTCGTTATATGATTTGATAAAGTAATAACTGTGAATTTCGTATATTTATTGCCTATAGATAGAATGATCTAAAGAAAAATGTGACAATTAAATAGATACAGTTACGCGTTATGATGGCTGGTACTTGGTATGTGTGTACTTAATAAGCTAAGTATTATATATATTAAATGAAAGACGATACTAATAAGAAGTGGAACTTAACAAATGTTACCACCCGGCCTGTTTGATGATGAAAAGTCTTGCAAGCACTATGATAGACTCCACTTCTGTGAGTCTGATGTATGATGATGGATCCATATTCATGAGCGGGCTATGTGCCTAGCAGTGTGGATCAACTATCGGGGGAAGCTACCGTGAAGATGTGTACCGACGGGGATCGATCAACCGTCGGGGGTAGCGACCATGGATAACGTGTACCGACGGGGATTGACATTTGTTGTCAATCAACATGGAGATCTTGCTTTGTGCAAATCTCGCCTTTGATGAAGTGAAACGTAATGAAAGAATGAAAGATAATGAACGTGCCTAATGTGATGCAAGTAATGTTTGTAGTATGATGTATGCGTGTTCATTATATGAAAGGATAAAAGATTATATTTTCTTATTTATATAAAACTAGAACTCACTCAGCAAAGCTGACTTTTGTATGTATGTTAGATTGTTTTGGCAGGTAAATCAAGTGTTAGGGCAAGACCTGATTAGGAGCTACGTGGAGGGTGAAGACTGGCATCCTGTAAAGATTTAACTAGCTTTTATGTTTTGTGTAATAATAAAGAGTAAATTTTGTTAAGACAATGATTTGTAATAAAGAACTTCTAGTACAAATCCGGGTTTGACTCTAAGTTGGTGCTTTAGTTTTTATTTATATAATTAACATTGTTATAATTCCGCTGCTTTAATAAATAACACTTTGTCTGTTTTGAACTAAAAATAAGGTTTTTATGCAAAATGGCTAATTTGTGAGGTTTCCGGATTCGGGGCCTTACAATTGAAGGTGAACTCTATGATGAACAGGTCGCGACAGTGAGAGTGATCGATAGTGTGTTTTCGTGTGTGTTTATACTGATTTGAGTTCAGTGATGATTAGAAACGACAAAATGATCGTGAATATGCAATTTCTTTTGATTATTATAATGTTTAGTGCGATTTGTGGCTGGAAACAGGGGCCAATATCGTGGGTCGGTTGGGTGGTTGATCGATCGCACTCATTCGACTCAAAATTTTAAATTGAGGTGGGGGCTCAGTTCGAGTCTCGCATGTGAATGTGTCGGGATGTTTGTTTTGGTCAAAAACGAGTGTTTTTGGTGAGTTTGGTGGTTGCCGGAGTGTTGCCGGCGGTGAAGGTGCTCGACGGTGGGGGGAAGGGGATGGTTTAAAAATTTTACACAAATGGTCCCTGAGCTTTGCAGTGTTTATCATTTTATGTTGAAACTTCTATTTAAAGTTTCATAAATTACAATATTACCCCCTGGACTTATAAATTCAATTTTTATACATTTTTTTATAAATCATTGTTATTATTTTTAGAGTAAATTACGTTTTTCGTCCCTGTGGTTTAGTGGTTATAACCATTTTCATCCAATAGTTTAAAAACGCCTGATTTAACCACTATGGTTTGAGATTTGTCACAACCAAGTCCAACCGTTAACTCCATCCAATGTCACCGTGAAATATTTTCATAAAGACGATAATGCCCTTGGATTAAAATTGTTACTCTTAAATTAATCACCATACCATCACACCCCAACCCCACCCCCAGCATTATCAGACCACCACCATCACACACACATATACACACACACACACACACATATATATATATATATGTATGTATGTATATATGTTTGTACTCTCTTAAAAACCAACGGCCAGCACCATCACCTCCACCATAACACCACCACCACGACCACCACCACTGCCTCCACACCACCACCACCACCGTCGCCGCCACCGCCACCCCAACACCACCACTATCACCACTGCTACCACAACACCACCCACACCACCACCATAACACCACTGCTACCACACCATCACCACTACCACAACACCACCCTCGTTTCCACCACCACCATGACACCAGTTCCACCACACACCACCACCACCACCACAACACCACCGCCCCCGAAATCAAGCCTAAATCAAACCAACGACCGCCACCACCATCCGAGTTCCTTCATGATCTGACCGGCACAACCATAGCACCAGCACAACCAACATCACACCATCACCACATACATCGGAACCTTAAAAAAATTAGAAACCCTAACCACAACCCAACCAATTTTGAATCCCAAGTTCAAATCTCCATCTTCCAGATTCAAACCCTAAACCTCTTCACATTCATACACCCTCAATCGACGCCCTGATTAAAGGTCCGGTTCATGATTTTCAGGTGGTGATCTGTGCGATGCTACTCAAATCCATCTACAACCTAAGATGCATCTTCGTTTGGTAGTCTCTGATGTTACATGTATAGAGAGAGAGAGAGAGAAAGATGGTGGCCAACAGGGAGGCGGAGACCGGCGGTGGGAGGTGGAGACCGGCGGTGGGAGGCGTAGACCGGCGGTGGTGGTCGGCTTTGTGGTGCTTCATGGTTGACGGCTTTATGGTGGTTCGCGGTCTGAGCTGGTGGCTGCGATGCGGTGACGGTGGCTGCGATGCGGTGACGGTGGCTGTGAGGCTGCGATGGTGGCTGTGGGGTGGTGGTGTGGCGACGTGTGACAGAATAGATATTGAAGAGAGAGAGAGAGAGAGAGAATAGAGATAGAGAGAGTGAGTGTGTATATATATATATTATTTTTAATATTTATACATAGATATTAAAGTAACAGTTTAAATCCAAGGGTATTATTGTCTTTTTACATACACTTAACGGAAAAAATGGATGGGGGTTAGTGTCCTGGACTTAATTGTGACCGATTTTAAACCACAGTGGTTAAACCGGCGTTTTTAAACTAGTGGATGAAAATGGTTATAACCACCAAACCACAGGGACGAAAAGCGTAATTTACTCTTATTATTATTATTATAATTAGTGCTTTGTATATGCGTTGTATTTTGATTGTTATCGTTATTGCCTGTGTTAACGAGTCGGGGGTCTCTTCGGAAGCGGTCTCTCTATCTTTCTAGATAGAGGAAAGACTTGCTACCATATACCCCTCCCAGACCCTGCCCTCCAGCGGGAGACACTGGGTATGTTTGTTTGTTTGTATTATTATTATAATTAGACAAAATTACAAAAAACGTCCTTTAAGTTTATATAAAATACAGTTATCGTCCTTTATCTTTAAAAAGTACTCTAAACGTCCTTTATGTTAACATTTTGTAACAGATATCGTCCTTTACACTAACTGCAGTTAAGTTTTTCCGTTAAGTCAAGGGCAATTTGGTCTTTTTGACTCTAAAGAAATATTAATTTATTTTTTTCAAAATAAAGGATGTGTTCTGTCACTTTTTTTATCTTTTATTTAATTTATATTTTTATAAAAATACATATACATATGATTTTTATATAACGAATATATATATACATATAATTTAATTATTTTTATCCATATATTATATATAAATATAAATTATATAAATAATAAAATAATAAAACACTGTTTAGAGTCAGATAAAATATATAATTTTATTTATATACGATAAATATATATTATTGTTTTGATCCATGTATTATATATACATATAAATTCATACATAATTAAATATATTAAATATTTTCATGCACGTATAGCTAATTAATTTATTCACTCACGTCTTATATATATATATATATATATATATATATATATATATACACATTATTTTTTTCATCCACATATTTATAATATAAATAAATAAATAATATAAATTATGCAATAGATATTTACAGATAATACGTGGATGAAAATAACTAAATAATATATATTATTTATTTAAAAATATATGTAGATGTATTATTGTAAAAAGACATAAATTATGTAAAATAAAAGAGTTGCAGAAAACGTCCTTTACGTTTGGAAAAGTCTACATTAATAGTCCTTTAAAGATAAAAAGACCAAATTACCCTTGACTTAACTGAAAAAGTTAACGACAGTTAGTCTAAAGGACGAATTCTGTTACAAAACGTTAACATAAAGGATGTTTAGAGTACATTTTAAGATAAAGGACGATACCTGCAACTTTATATAACTTAAAGGACGTTTTCTGTAATTTTGTCTTATAATTATAATTATTATTATATTATTATTATGATTATTATATAATTTTTATAATTATTGGAATTAATAACGTATTAAACTTAATTGTTTATAAAAATACGGGATGTTACAGTCTCCCCTGCTTTAGGAAATTTCAACCCGAAATTTTAATCTCAAGGAGGCTGAAACGAAAAGATGAGGATACTGAGATTTTATTTGGTCCTCACGTTCCCAGGTGAACTCTAGGCCACGTTTAGATTTCTAGCGGACCTTGACAATGGGTATCCGGCTACGCTTCACTTGTATAGAATCTTTTACAAGATTCTTGACATAGTGTATGCCAATTTGAACTCTTCCAGAGAATCGCGAGACTCTCTTTGAGATTTGGCATATGGAACGTTAGAACATGATGACGAGTTACCATGGTATGTTAGACTTATAATCACAACTTCCAGAATATAATTTCGTGGTAAGGTGATGTCTAGAAATCATTAAAGACCAGCAATGATAAGAAAGTTATCTGTTGGAATTTAAAAATCCCAAACGTCACCATATAAACGACCTTAACGCATATCTTGTGAATATGTATTTCTCCTTTGATCAACCATCGGTCTAAGAATAATACGCTAAGCGAAGATATTGGAATGAGTTCACGACGATGGTTAAGAATATTATTAAAACAGAAGATGAATCAATCATTTAAACTATCGATCGATGTTTTAACGTCATACCACGGTATACGAATATTTTAAACATATACAGGTTAATTTCTCGACGTTGTGAGATAATAGGTCGAGTTGAATTTATAGTCAATCGGTCTATAATGCACCAATTGTCATCCTCAAAAACCCTTAATTGATGATATCCAGAACGAAGATCAATCATGGAGAAATGTGAAGCTCCTTGCAACTGATCAAACAAATCATCGATTCTGGGAAGAGGATATCGATTTTTCACAGTCAACTTGTTCAACTCGCGATAATCGATGCATATGCGGACGACCCGTCTTTCTTTTTGACAAATAAGACCGGTGCTCCCTATGGTGAATGGCTTGGTCGAATGAAACCCTTCTCCAATAGCTCTTGCAATTGGCTAGATAACACTTGCATTTCGGATGGCGCTAACCGGTATGGTGCTTTTGCTACCGGCGTAGCTCCAGGAACCAACTCGATACGAAATTCCACCTGTCGTGGAGGAGGTAAACCCGACAAGTTATCAGGGAATACTTCCGGATAATTTCGTACTACAGGAATATCTACCAACTTGTTGCCTTCTTCTTTCTTTTCCACTACCTGGGCCAGAATACGTAACACTGCTTTCGTAAACATCGTCTCGTCTTCATGCAAGTGATAAGCTTCAGGATTCTTCCTTGTCGTTCTCCTTGAATCTTGAGTACCTCCCCGTTTGGCATGGGGATTCGTACTACTTTCTCCCGACAACAATCTCGGCTCCGTGTTTCGACAACCAATCCATTCCCACAATCACATTAAAGCTTCCCAGCTCGAAAGATATTAATCTATGTCGAAGGCATGTCCTCCAATATCATGGAGCACTGTCTAATAATCCTATCTACTTGTACAACTCTACTGTTGGCCATTTCTACAGAGAAGCCAGTTTCTAGTCTACTAGCGTTCAAGGCAAGCATGTGTGCAAAATCAGAAGATATGAAACTATTGTCTGCCCCATTATTAAATAGTATGGATGCGAAGTGGTGGTTGGGTAAGTACGTACCCGTAACAACATTCGGTCCTGGCGAGCGTCATTTGCTCCGATAACGAACGCACGTCCTCTGGCAGCATTTTCCTTAACCCGGATTACCAGCTATGGCCATCACTTGCTGCTGGTTATTCCCATCTTGACCCGTGCCCTATTCAGTCTGGGGCACATGTTCCGGTAGTGACCAAGACCTCCGTACTCATAACAAGCCCTGGCATTCCCGGTGGGGTCCCGGGCGCCTACAGTTCGTACACGCCCGACACGGCATTGCTGGGTGATGATGAAGTGTGCACCTGTTACATTTAGGGTGCGGCCCAGCATATTCTTTCCTTTCTTGAGTCACAGCCATGAAATTTCGGGTCGTCTTGGCCTTCTTATCAAATCTTACGGCGTTAGACCGACTAGTTTCCCCAACCTCCTTTCTCTTCTCTGCTCCCCTGCCCAACGTCCCTGTTCTTACCATCTCATCAGTTAGAGCGTCGGCTTTCAGGATTGCGTTCTGAATCGTGGGAGGAGCAGCTGCTGTTACCAATGCTCGGATTTGAGGCGCGAGTCCCCAAATGTACCTTTCAATCCTCTTAGATTCCGGAGTGACTAGGTGTGGAACAAGTCTTACCAACTCATGAAAACGATCAGTGTAAGCTGCGTGCCCAGCTCCTACCATCGCATGGTTCCAGAATTCCTGCTCAAGTTTCTGCATCTCGTTGAGAGGGCAGTATTCTTCAGAAATTAGGGCTTTGAACTCATCTCAAGTCGTTTGCATCGCAGACTCTCTTCCTCTTGCTTGTACCTGGGTGTTCCACCAGGTTAATGCCTTGCCCTGCAGTGAACATGTGGCATACTTGATTCTTTGGCTGTCGAGGCACCCACTGATGTCAATTACTGCCTCTATCTTTTCAAGCCACCTAGTTAGGGCTATCGCCCCACCTTCCCATCGAATTCTCGGGGTTTGCAGGCCACAAATTCCTTGTAAGAACATCCCCGTCTAGTATTATTGACCCCAGCTTCATTCCCATTGTCCACCAATCCAAGTGTCTTCCCCTGTTCCTTGGTTATGCTGACCATTAGTATCATGATCCCCGTGGAGATGATGATCCAGAAGAGTGTCACTCATTTGAGTCACAATAGTCGAATCAGTGCAGCTAGCTGCTGAGCAATCATAGCAGCTATGTCAGGGTTGTCAGTTCTCTGATTGTTGTGAGCTGGAGCACCACCTGTTCTTGGAGGTCTACTCCTACCTCTACCTTGTGGGGTCTCACCTTCTTGATTGGTACTACGTGTGGCTTTTCGAGGCGGCATCTTCTAATCATAGAAAGGTGTAAACATGTAAACTTTAGTAAACACGTAAACCTTAGTCACTTGGAGATACATGTATGGTTCCACTCATCAAGTTCCAATGACCCATGCTTTGGTCCATCAAGATCATCACGTAGCCTAGTTTAAGCACATTCTTAGTATACCGGTGATGCTTATATATAGGGTTCCCCGCAGCCTTCCCACCACATCCACGATATACCTTGAATGACGCTTAAACCAGTTACACGACATCCTAATTTTCCTTAGCATCTTCCAAAGAAAAACGTAATGTATATGTAGAGAGTATCATCTGTAACACCCGGAAGTTTGACTTTTGGAGTGGTATGCGACTGAGTCTAAGTCGCATGTGATTCGTGCGACTGGAAGTCCAGTCGCATGGTGTTCAAGCGCACAACCGAAGGACGGTTGAAGCTCAACCGTACGACTGGAGTTCAGTCACACGACTGAAGGCTCAACCGCATGGGACTCATGCGACTGGAGGTCCAGTCGCGTGGTGTTCATGCGACTGAAGGTCCAATCGCCCCTGGACTTTGGGCGACTGAGTTGTACCTATAAAAGAGGAGCAGCTCTCTTCTTTCCCCAACACTCACACGTTTCAGTCGGGGAAAGAGCAGAGAGCGACAGAGCAGAGAAAGAAAAGAGAGAACGGGTGATTCAGGCATGGGATTGTCGAGAAGCTAGCCAAGTCGAATCTCTTCAACTCCTACTTGTTAATGTGAGTTCTAAGACCCCTCTTTTACACGTTTTGAATGATTTGGGGCTGGATCACATATAAACCCTAGTTTTGAATAGTATGTATGTTTGACCCATTTGGGTGAAATCTTGAGTAACGTGTTTATGGTACGAATTAGGACTTGCATTAGCTTGTATAATGTCCTAGTATGATTCCCTGAGGTTTAGGAAGGCTAATTTGGGCTAGAAATGAGTTTGGAAGGGTTTGAGACCCGTAGGTCGCGGCTGCTGTTCGGGATGAACTCCAGTCGCTGCCCAGTTAGGGTTATGCGACTGAAGGGCTAGTCGCACGACTGAGGGAAAACGGATGTCCAATCGTACGATTGAGGCTCAGTCGTACGGATGGGGCTCAATCGCCCGATAGATCATACGACTGAGGGATTCGGTCGTATCGGTCCTACGCATGATAGTCTAGTCGCACGTATGAGGTTAATCGCCTATTAGTCCATTCGTGTAGAGCTCATTCGTACGATAGGAGGTTCAATCACACGAATGTAAGTCTAGTCGCCTAATTGCCCAGTCGCACGACCCAGTCGCATAGAGGCCATGCGACTGTGGAATGTTCAATCGCCCACATAGGGCTGATGTGAATGAGGATGCAGGCGTAGATACGATGTGAATGGATAAGTATAATGAGGCCCTATATGATGATAATGAATGATGAATTGTAGATGTTTATGTTCCTTATGATTATGTATGTTTATCTTTCCGAAACTTTACGAATAATGGAATGAATGAATGAATGAAGTATAATGTAACGTAAAGTGAAAGATAATAAAAGAGGAACACGATGATGAATGCATGTGTTAATGAATGAATGAAAAGAAGAATGATGATGAATACATGCATTAACGAACGAACGAGTTATGTCTTGCAAGCATTGAATAAGTCGATTGGTCCTTCTTTGTGATTGACCATGGTCATGGTCCCTCTACCGCTTACCTCTAGTACTGTGGCATACGCATAGATTCACGGCCCAGTAGCTAAGGCTTCTGTGGCAATACGCTCTATTGATTCACGGCCCAGTAGCTAAGACGGTTCGGGGTATAGCATATGGTATTGGTACATCAGAATTCAATGTGCAAGTAAGTATGAAACGGGATCCTTATCTTTCGACCACAGTAATCATAGTCGAGTGCTATGAAGTGGGTAAAGCCTGACAGGATTCATATGAGCAGTTAAAGATAACGATGTATAACGAATGATGAAGATAATAATGAATATTATCTCTCTATGTACGTATGAATGAACGTAAAGAATGTATGCACGAACGTGAACGAGAAAGATGAATGGTACACAAATGAAAGTTAATGAACGAACGATGATAATAGTGACAATATTATCTAAGTTTACGTATGATGTATGATCGCATGTATGAAAGGACACTTTTAACAAGTAAAAGTATGATTTATTATAAAACTAGAACTCACTCAGCAACGCTGACTTTTTATGTGTTTCCAGTTGGCAGGTAGTGTTACTGGGGATGGCATGAGGCGACCACTCAGTTCGTGGGGGACGGCATTCTCCTTTTGATTATGCTGCCACATCATGGTTGTGGGCCCGTAATGCACGCAACACATCATGTTGCATGCAAGTGTGAGATTTATTGAGATCCTGATAAACGGGATTACTTAAGGAATCTCCTTTATGATGAAAAGATATTTTGAACTTAATATATTCTATTAGAGGTCACTGTATATGACCCTATGATTGTTGAGGAATCACGTGATGGGGATTACTTATGAAATCCTCGGTTTCATATGCTTTAGCAGCAATCATAGTAAAGATAGGCAAAGTAGAGAAAGCTTGTATTTTGTATCAGGTTAACGATGTAATGCATTGTAAAGCTTTCATGATGAAATGAGAATGACCTTTTAGAAGTCCGCTGCGTTATTATATTATGTTTATATTAAATCTATGTTTTACGTGTGATGATGACCAACTGTGAGGTGCCCGGAACGGGGCCTTACATCATCACCCCTCTACATTTCCTGAAGTCTACTTGCATTCTAAGCATTCAATCAGTTCCTTAGTTACTAAGGTGCTAAGTAGAGAATGTCTCATAAAAGATAAGGTCAATGTCATGATTGGAAATACCCTGAAGGCTCTAAGTAGGACAGGACTTTAAATAATAGCAAGTGTTAGTAATGTTTTGTACCCTTAACGAGGTCTTACTAGAATTATGATCCTAGCACACCCTAGGGTATAGAATAGAGAACTTGTGATACTCCTAATTGTACCTCATGGTAAGATTTGCCAGGCTTCTCATGCAGTGCAAATTGCAATTACGTGTGCACCCGTAATGGTAATTTACCTTGCATGGTTACCCTAGCTCCACTTACCCCAAGTTAACATCATAGTATTGCCAACACTCATCAAGCCTGATTCGTGTAATGTCCTCATATCCATGAGCCATTAGTATTCCAATAGTAGTATGTAATAGCATATAAACTCAAGCATATAAACACAATATGTTTAATGATAGTTGCCTATCCTTCATACTTTTAGGATTTCAGGCATAACCATGTTAGGGTCGGATTTAGTTAGAAGATGTTAAGGTAAATTGACCCATTCGCCTTAGAAACTTGTGTATGTTGACCATAGTTGATCACTCATCCCAGAAATCCCCAGGCAAGCATAACTGGTCTCGCAATGAGATTTATACGATATGCTTGCCTTAGCCCAGATGCCTTTTTGCCAGGAAATCTAGAATACAGGTGTCCATATGTCACACAAATTTCTTTGGTTCATAGAATAGAACCTTGATGAGGTTTTCATGGATTAGACATAGAGTCAAGTAACAAGTATAGAAGAACACACATGTAATATTAAATGCAAGCCAGTCCTAGTATGCATCCTACATGAAGGTTCTTAGGTTATAGTCTAGGTCAGTGTATTGCCTAGTTCTCTATAACCAATGGCTCTGATACCAATCTGTCACACCCCCGCTGATAGCGGAAACACGAGGATGTAACGGACGGATCGTGATAACACATTGTTAAGTTAATAGAGATGCATTAAATGAAGAAAGCCAATGTGTCATGACGTCACCCGACATAAATGGAGACTTGTGTCGCAGTTAGTCAATTCCACGAAAAAAATAGTCTTACACACCAATAAGTATAAGTCCCATAACTCGGGAAATAAATGAACATAAGTGAATAATGAAAATCAAGCAACTGTCACAGACATCCAATGAGTCTAAGTAGTGCAATCCTATGGTCGTCGCTAAGGCAACATCCCTAGCTATCCTCAATGATTGTTACCTGAAAAGATATGTTCAAAAGGTCAACATATTATTGGTGAGTTCAGAGGTTTTAAGTATGAAACATGTTAAGATGAAAACAGCATGTAAGTTTAATAAATGCTATCGCAACTACACTTATGGTAGGCGGTTTTACCAGTTATAAATAGCTACAGCCAAACTATTCATCGGTTTCACACGGGAATTGATGGCTGTATAGGAAGCATTCCAAAGCGTAAATAGTTTAAAATGACGTAGCAGGATCCACTAAGCGCATACGTATAGTTTACAACCAAACCAATCCTTAGGTCCCATTACCGGAACTAATGGTTGTAATGGATGCTCGGCAAAGAAGAACCACAAAGTAGACCCACGAAGAAGAACCACACCGCCGAGAGCATCCAAGGTCAATAGCATTCACAAGTAACATCATACAACTCATAGCGTCAAAGTAATAGCGCATAGAAATGTAAAGCCACCAGTAAGTGAGCATTCTTTTCCCCCAAGTTACCATAAGAGTTGCAGCAGACTTCCACTAAGGAAGATGCTTGAAAAATGTGTTAAGTAAGTGAGCATTCTTTTCCCCCAAGTTTGAAAATGATTGAAACGATTGTATATGCATAAAAAGGGCCGTGAAATTCACCTTGACGTATATGTGTATAAGATGATAATAAGGATTAAACGATGTTCCAACGAATTCCTTTACAAACACCTAAATGTATATATTACAAGATTTATAGTTAAGGTTAACAATACGATTAACGTTCGATAAGAATTAGGTTTTTAATAGTTCTAAGGTTTTTATAAGTAATAAGTTTATATAATATTATGGTTTGATTCCATAGAGGAATTATATATGTATATTTAAGTATTTAGAAACGAATTTAAGTATAAATATAGATAAGTTCAATATAATAAATAAAGCTTTATTATTATTTAATATTAATTGGAATAACGTTTTGATTAATAACAAATTATTAATCTAACATTTAGTTGGTATAGTTTATAAGAAAGTAACATTTGGTTCTAAAAGATTTATTATTTATTATTTGAAACAAATGATAATTAATAGGTTAAAATAAGAAAATAATCCAATTATTGAATATGTAATGTTTTAATAAAATAAACATATTAAATCTATTTATTATATCATTTGTTTTAAAAGATAATATTAAAATAAATAAATAAATAAATAATTTCCAGAAAAATAATTAAATGATTTTAAAAATATTGGAATTTTATAAAAGGAGTTTTATATTAATCTGATTTTTTTACCATTTATTTAAAAGAATCCAAAAAAGAAAAATATAATTAAAATAAATGTCTTTGTTATATTGTTTCATAAAGGTTTAAATTTAAAGAAAAATTACAATAAATAAGGTTGATGATTTAAAAATAAACAGAGTTTATAAAATATTTTTATAATTTTTAAGAATTTTTCTGTAATTTTAAATGCTTAAAAAGGCTTTTAAAAAAAATAATGAGGTGGCCCGGGGTCGAACCCGGGACCTCTCGGTTGCAAGTAGACAAGGAACCAGTGAACCAAAGGCCGCAGCCGCAATAGAGAATGGTTCCAATTCCTTTTAAACTCATATCGAAGCCTTTCCCCACCCATATGAACCCTAATTCGATCCAACCCAAATTGAAGCTTAAAACTCGAATGATCACTGCAATAGACATGGGGCTTTTGCTCCCCATGTCAAATCAAGTGTGTGTATGTTTAATTACCTGTTTGCGTTTGAATTGAAGGTGAACTCTATGATGAACAGGTCGCGACAATGAGAGTGATCGATGGTGTGTTTTCGTGTGTGTTTTATACTGATTTGAGTTCAGTGGATGATTAGAAACGACAAAATGATCGTGAATATGCGATTTCTTTTGATTATTATACTGTTTAGTGCGATTTGTGGCTGGAAACAAGGGCCGATATCGTGGGTCGTTGTTGGTGGTTGATCGATCGCACTCATTCGACTCAAATTTTAAATTGAGGTGGGGGCTCAGTTCGAATCTCGCATGTGAATGTGTCGGGATGTTTGTTTGGTCAAAACGAGTGTTTTTGGTGAGTTTGGTGGTTGCCGGAGTGTTGCCGACGTGAAGGTGGTCGACGGTGGGGGGAAGGGGATGGTTTAAAAATTTTACACAAATGGTCCCTGAGCTTCGCAGTGTTTATCATTTTATGTTGAAACTTCTATTTAAAGTTTCATAAATTACAATATTACCCCCTGGACTTATAAATTCAATTTTTATGCATTTTTTTATAAATCATTGTTGTTATTATTATTATTATTATTATTATTATAATAATAATAATAATAATAATAATAATTATTATATATTATTATTATAATAATAATTAATTATTATAATAATAATAATTATTATTATTATTATTATTATATTATTATTATTATTATTATTATAATTTTTGTAATTATTGGAATTAATAACGTATTAAACTTAATTGTTTATAAAAATACGGGATGTTACATCAACTTTATCGTTAAAGATCACCAATAGAAAGGATTGTTATTGATCCATAAACAGGTAATGGTGGAGCTTTTAGGTGCTGTTTGTTTTTTCTACAGGACCGCATCTGCAGACATCTGTAGTAGAAGATAGGGACCCAAACGTCTACAGTCTGTAAGAAAAAGACTAAGGTGCTGTTTGATTTTTCTACAACAAAATGTATACAGTCTGCGGACCACATCTGCGGACATCTGCAGGAGAAAAGGTGAACCAGACGTCTGCAGGCTGCAAGAAAAAGACTGTTTGTTTTTTAACATCTGCAGACTGTAAAAATAGTCTGTAATTAAAATGTCAAACGTCAATCTGTCAAATCCAAAACATACTGATCTAAAAAACACTATCCAAAACACATCTTCGAGCACTATTACTTTTCAAACAATCAATCCTATCAAATTCAAAAAACTAGCATACAAAACCACATATTCCTAACACACTTCATTACGCCTAATAACATAAACGATCTATAACAGCAAATCCAAACAGTTCTAAACGATCAAGAGCTAATCCGATAGAAATAGCTGCTGTCGCTATAAATAGTCCTTCATTATATGTTAAAGCCAGAAGAGTATATATAATACATGTTAAACCTAATTACACATTCGGGCTTGTCTGTCTTCATACAACAACTCATTACTTGAATGGTTATAAAACATATGCACCATCAGTTGGCTTCTTTAAATTGCCACTAAATAAAATAAAAAACAAAAAAAAACTGAAGAAACTGTCAAGTTCTAAACGATCAAGACGCCGATCCGATCAGGTATCTCATCGAACTTGGTGGTTCCACCTCCAACACGAAGCTATTCACTTGCAACACACCGCGGTATTTATTCAAGTTAGACCTAACAACTTGGATTCAATAAGCACATTAAGATCAGATAACAGATGTTCAGTTGTATGTGTGGGGAGTGATGAACACTAGATCTAATTAGAATGTGAATCGAGAGACACACTTACCGGCATCGTTGATCGTTGGGTGGTAATATGAGAATTTTAGATGGATGGCGGCCTTTGTAGGTGGCGGTGATGTCGCAGGAGAGGGGGGCCGGTCGGCAGTCAGCGGTGAGGGGGCGGTTGAGCGGAGGGAGGGGCGACTGGAGGGAGGCGTGGAGGCTGGAGGACGCAAGGAGTAGGGCGGCGGCCTGGAGGAGGTGTGGCTGGAGGGGGCCGGCCTGGAGGAGCCGCAATAGGAGGGGGCGGCTGGAGGGAGGCGGCGACGGCTGGAGGGCGCCGGTGGGAGGTTCGTGGAGAGAGGAGAGGAGGATGAGGATGGTGGCTGGTTGTGTTTTATGTTTGTGATTAGGGCTCAAAAAGGTTTGTGAAGGAAGAAGAGGTTTGATGAAATGTCTTCCCGCCTGAAGACACTAGTTCATGTCTGCCCTATGAAGACCTCAAGAAGACATTTTTAAATGAAATGTCTTCCGGAAATCAAACGGTCTGCGCTATTAAAATCTCTTTCCGCGTCTGCGTGCGCGCAAATGAAGACGTGGGGAAGAGCTTTTTTTAAAAAACAAACACTACTAATGTTTTTAACATCTCAGACTGGTAAAATATTCTATAATTAAAGAAACCTATTTTTTAAACTTTAAATAGCACTTCAACATTAAAATTTAAATAAAAGTCATACAACACTGTAATAATATTCATAAAATAAATAAAAATACTTTTTATTGATGTTTCTCGCCCATTTCTATTAACCAACAAACAAACAACAAGAAAAACACAATCAAACATAAACAAACCTAAATATAATCCATGTGACAAATCAAACAAACATAAACAAACCTAAACATAATCCATGTGACAAATCAATCAAACATAAACAAACCTAATCAAAATCAAACATAAACATAATCCATTATGACAAATTAAACAACCTAAACATTATCAAACATAAACATAATTTATGTGACAAATCAAACAACATAAGCAAACTTAATCAAAGCAACATAAACGTAATCCATTACGACAAATAAAACAAACCTAAATATTATCAAACCTAAACATAATTCATGTGACAAATAAAACAAACATAAACAAACCTAATCAAAATCAAACATAAACATAATCCATTATGACAAATCAAACAAAACTAAACATAATCCATTTGACAAATCAAACAAACCTAAACAAACCTAATCAAAATCAAACATAAACATAATCATTATGACAAATAAAACAAGCCTAAATATTATCAAACTTGAACATAATCCGTGTAACAAATCAAACAAACATAAACAAACCTAACCAAAATCAAACATAAACATAATCCATTATGATAAAGAAAACAAAACTAAACATTATTAAACCTAAACATAATTCATGTGACAAATCAAACAACCTAATCAAAATCAAACATAAACATAATCCATTATGATAAATCAAACAAACCTAAACAGTATCAAACCTAAACATAATCCATGTGACAAATCAAACAAACTTAAACATTATCAAACCTAAACATAATCCATGTGATAAATCAAACAAACTTAAACAAACCTAAACATAATCCATGTGACAAATCAATCAATATAAACAAACCTAAACATCAAACAAATCTAAACATGGATGATTGAACTTTACCTAACCGTGGTGAGCAGTGAGGTCGTAGGGGGCAGCGGGCAGTGTGGTGATGGTGATGTCCAATGGTGAGCAATGAGGTCGTGGGGGGGGCAAGCAGGAGGTTGCGAGGGGGTCGATGGTGGTCGAGCAGGAGCTCGGGGGGGGGGGGTCGAGCAAGAGGCCGTAGGGGGGTCGGCGGTGAGCAGGAGGTCGCAGGGTGGGGGCGGTGAGCAGGAGGTCGCAGGGTGGGGGCGGTCAGCGGTGAGCAGGTGGTCGCCGGTGATGGGGGAGGCCGGCGATGGAGGATGGGGGCGGGGAGGTGTAGGAGCCAATGGGGGGAGGAGTGAAGGGTGTTGTTAGGTTTTTTTTAATATGAAGAGGTTGGAAGTGGACAAAAGTGGTGAGATTGGGTCTTCTTCAAGAAAAGGACGGGAAGATTTTTTTAATGAAATGTCTTTTAAAAAACAAACAGTCTGCAATCTAAAATGTCTGCTTATCCTCTTCTTGGTAAAGAAAAAAAAGCCTAAGAAGCTCTTTTCTGAAAAAACAAAACCACCTTAATTAAGGTCGGGGCCCCGTACAGAAGAATGAGTTGTAGCGTTGCATACAGACATCGCCGAAATGCGAATGCTAAGGTGGATGTGTGGACACACGAGGCTGGATCAGATAAGGAACGACGTCTTCCAGCACAGGCCAGAGGTAGCTTGTATCACGGATAAAATACGAGAGGGAAGATTGAGATGGTTGGGTACGTGAAGAGGAGACAGATGTCAACGTCAGTTAGAGCAGTAGAGCGCATCATCTTAGATGATAAGAGGAGTAGAGGAAGACCTAAGTTGACCTGGGATGAGATGATTAGTCGGTATATGGTAGAGTTGCACCTCTCCGAGCACATGGTCAAAGATAGGAGTGAGTGGAGACGTAGAATTAAAGTTAGGGACTTCTAGTGGGCCTTGATGCGATAATTCTCACGTGATGTGTAGGGTAACGTTATTTATCCAACGTAGGTGAAGCCTTAGTGCTAACTGCCCTATTAGTATTGTTAATATCGTAGTAAAGTTTATCTGCCTAATTCATTGCCTAATATCGTAGTAAAATTTATCTGCCTCAAACCTGTTCCAATGCTGTTGTGTTTGCTTTTGTGACGTGTGTTTAATTGCTTACGTGAGGTATGCAATATATTCTGGTTGTTACGCGTATGCTTTTGCTTATGTGATGTGTGTGATGTATGCAATATAATCTGGTTATTTTACGTATATGCATATACAAACTCTTATGTGATGTATGCTTATGTGATATATGCACTATAATTTGGTTGATATCATTATCGAGTCGGGGATCTCTTTTGAAACGGTCTCTCTGTCTCCCAAGATATAGGAACCATCATCTATCCCCCAGACCCTACTTTCAGTGGGACATACTAGATATGTTTATTTGTTGTATGTAGTCCAATAATATAAAAGTTTATGTAGTCTAATAATATCAAAGTGTAATTATGTTTATTTTAAATAGTTTAGGGTTCAAACTCCTATTGTGCAAAAACTATTATATATTTTAATACTAGAATTTGAGGGTGTGTAAGTTCGCCATCAACAAATTTAGAGCACTTTAATGAGACTTTTAGAAAATGTATTTTAATAATAGTTAACTTTAAAGTCGGCCTAAATTTTAAACTTTAATCCGGACTCAAGTACTAAATTGTAATTGTTAAATTTGTCTAAAGATAAGACATTCTGATGGTAAAGACGACCCGTTAATACTTCAAATTCTTCTAGATAAAAATATAATGAATAATATCAGTACTAGATTAGAAGTTGTTCTAATATTAAAGTAAATTAAAAATATTATATTTAATTTAGTGATTTTGGGCTTCTTATACCGATCGCACTGGGTAGGCCTGTAAATGAACCGAACGAACACGAACATCAGTATGTTCATGTTGTTCATTTAACTTTTACTGAACACGAACACGAACACGAACACATAATCGAACATGATTTTTTGTTCATGTTCATTTATTAAGAAAATAAAAATTTTCGTGTTCGTTCATGTTTGTTCGTTAAAAAGCTAAATGAACATTTCACGAACATAAACGAACACAAATGAAGAATATAAACGAACATAAATGAACAATAATAAACGAACAAAAATGAAGAATAATAAACAAACATAAATGAACAATAATAAACGAACATAAATGAACAATAATAAACGAACATAAATGAGCAATAATAAATATACATACTGAACAGAAAAAAACAACGTTAAATGACTATTTTGAACCTTTAGGTGTACTAGTAGAGATTGAAATCTCATTAAATTTATAGGTTTCTAATATAACATAATGCACTTAAGTTTCAAATATTAACATATAATATCATTTTATTAATATATTAATATATATAAATAACAACATAAACGAACGTAAATGAACAAATAAAACGAACATATATGAATGAACACATAAACGAACGTTCATGGACGTAAACGAACGAACAAAGCATGTGTTCATGTTTGTTCATTTAACTAAACGAACACAAAATTTTATTCATGCTCGTTCATTTACTAAATAAACGAAATAAACGAACTTTCCGCTGAACAGTTCATGAACTGTTCATGAACTGTTCATGAACTGTTCATGAACTGTTCATGAACTGTTCATGAACTGTTCATGAACTGTTCATGAACTGTTCATGAACTGTTCATGAACTGTTCATGAACTGTTCATGAACTGTTCATGAACTGTTCATGAACTGTTCATGAACTGTTCATGAACGTTCAGTTCATTTACAGGCCTAGCACCGGGAGCACAACTAGATATAATTGACCAACACAAACTTTCAAACTATTCCATACCAAGGACTACTTGTACAAAGCTCATAGTTAAGAATCACTGAACAACAAACAACCGATGGCATCGCGTGATTATTTACAATCAAGACTTGGAACATTTTATTATATAACTTCATCCGAGGAACAACAAATACAATGGTCTGTCATAGACGCGATGTTTTGTGCAACTACTGTGGATTTGGAGGACGACTGTTAGCAGAAGAGACTCGTGACCCCCATTCCAGTAGTTCTTTGCTCGTGTCATCTTTGTGCACAAATACTTCTATAAAACAGAGTGAATCCTTCTGTGCTCCTGTTGCTGTTGCAATGGCTTCCACAAGCTCTTCTTCTGTTCGAACCTGTTAAAACGGTTTATACAACAGAACAGTTATAAATAAAGAGCTAGATCATAACTAATATTCATGAATGGTTAGATATTTAACCTTGCAAGTCCAACATTTGCCTTCACCGTTGTGGATGGCATTGACAAGACCAGTGTAGTCCCAGTTCTTGATGACATTATACGGACCATCATGGATTTCTACCTCGATTGTGTAACCTCCATTGTTGATTAGGAATATGATCGTGTTTTGTTCACATCGAATCATAGTTGAAATATCTTGTGCTGTTACCTGGTTCAAAAAGAACAACTGGGTTAAAAGATCAAGATTCAAGGTTCTATTTCTTGAAATTTATAGCCCATTTGCAAAAAGCATGTGGTTTTCAATGCTTTCGGATATAATTTATAACCCATTTGCCCAAAATATGTGGTTTCCATTGCTTTCCATATTAAGTTTTAGCCCGTTTTGCCCAAAGCAGATTATGTTGTTTTTGTTTCTGTTAGCGTTCTAAAATTATAGCTTATTTTCCCCAAACATGCCGTTTTGTTTCTCTTAGCGTTCTAAAATTAATACTATAACTAGTACTTTTTTTTGGTTTTTCTTAAATAGACTTTATCCTATTTGTATGTTTATACTGTATGTGTAGGATAAAGGGATTTTTTTACTCTGCTATTTAGTGAGATTACGCTAGGTACGTTTGTTTGTTTAGCCTATTAAGGCGTTAACAAATGGAAGAAGAGCATTGTAACTGACCTGGAAACTACCATCACCAATACAAGCTATCACGCGTTTGTTTTTAGCTGCTTGAGCATAACCAAGAGTCGCACCCACAGACCATCCGATTGATCCATATTGCATCTGAAATTCATAACTAAACCAAAATTTATAGTATATTAATTACATAACATATATTACAACTAATAAAGAGAGAATGCTTGTTACATAATTATAAAAGAACTCTGCTTACCCACAATTTTCAGGGAGGCGTAACTTTTGACAGTTGAACCATGAATCACCAGTCTCTGCAATTACCGCGGTATCTCCACTTAGCATTTCCTGTTGATGAAACAAACAAAACTTAATCAATAAGAAAAAACAGAAAAATGGAGATTTCTGATGAAAAAAGTCATACTTGAATGTGTTTGAAGAGGATGTTGACACGAAGAGGTTCATCTTTCTCGTATTTCAGAGGCACACCGCTAGGTACATAGATTCTACGATAATTTTCCAGCGCTGTGCTGTTTTTCTTCATCTTTTTAGCCAATGCACTCAAGAAATCAGCCATAAAAACCCAACCGAAAGAAGGACCATGACCAACTGTCACACGGTTAGGCTGTACATTGATCAGTTTTTCTTTCTTAATTAACAATGAATAACCCACCGAGCTATAGTCATTAAATATGGGCCCAACAAAGATATAAGCATCCGCTGATTCGACTATCTCCCCAACAAAATTGGTGCTAACCGCGCCCCAATATGTCCCAATAAAGTTCGGGTGGCACTCAGGTACCAATCCTTTGGCTGAAGGCATTATAGCTATTGGATATCCTGAAGCATCTGCAAATTCCACAAAAGCTTTTTGAGCCTTTGCAACCCTTAACTTGCAGCCCGCTACAATCACGGGTTTTACAGCTTTGTTCAGTAGCTTGGCTGTTTCTTCCACTGCTGCTTCTAGACCTAATGGATTGCTTGTTCTGCAAGGAACGTGATAGATCCGTAAGTGTTGAAGATTAAACAATCATGAATGAAGTGTTGTAAGTTTTACCACTTACATTGGCGGAAGAAAGAACGGTACAGGCTCGCGCGCGAATGTAGGATGAGAAATTCCAGGTAAATTGCAACTTATACTGATGTAAACTGGTTTGCTTTCTTTTAAAGCAGTAGAAATTGCACTGTCTATCTGTTCATGTGCATCTTCCAAGTTGTTCACTATTGCCTGTTAAATTATGTCACACATCAACTCTTGATGTAAAACTCATGTTAAACGTTTAGGAAATTTCTAAAAACACACAAATAACATTCTATACACACACCACTAACACATTTTATCGCCCTCGTGAGGGTTTTTCGTTATACAGATTTATAATATGTTTAACTTATTGTGCACACCACCCTAAGCTTTGGTTCAAGCTCCGCCACGGTCACTGACACAGGTCATATGGGTCATATAACCTTTTTTTCCATCTATACGACCTGTATGACCACTGCAACTGGTGTATCTATAACAACACCCTATATAAAGATCGAAACACGAACTAAATTCACCAGATCAACTGTTAAATCACTAACTAAACCCTTAAACCTGCTAATCAAACACAATCCATCAACTCAAAAACCAACGATCAAAGAAACAATCACTCACCTGAGCACAAGTAACCGTACGAAAACACTGCAACTCCTGCGTAAAATCGGGCAACCCGATTGTATGATGAAGGATCCGATTCGTCCCGTAGTCATTCGAATTGGGTCCTCCAACAATACAAATCACCGGCAAACTCTCACTATACGCACCAGCGATCGCGTTGATCACACTCAAGCCACCAACGGTGAACGTCACAACACACGCGCCGACCCCTTTGGCTCGAGCGTAGCCATCGGCTGCGTAGCCGGCGTTCAGCTCGTTGCAGCAGCCGATGAGGTTGAGACCCGGCTCGGCGATCAAGTGGTCGAGTAGAGTTAAGTTGAAGTCGCCGGGGACGGAGAAGACGTCGTTCACGCCGAGCTGGACTAGCCGGCGCGCCAGATGCGCGCCGAGGGTGCCGGAGGATGGTGACACGGTGGTTGACGGCGGCGGCGCCGTCGTGTTGACTACATGATTGACTTCCATTTTGGGATTTGATTGCAGATTATTGAAGTGAAACTGAAAATTGGTTGTGTTAAGTACTAATTTGGTTTAAATGAGTATTTATAAGGATGTTTCTGGTGGGATGAAGAAACAAAGGTTGTGGTTTTTGAAGTTTGGGACACTGTGGGCAGACAGTGGTCAAGGACTTTTGATGTTTTAGTCAAGAAAGAAGGTTGTAGGTTGTGGACTTATTTACATTATTTTACGACGCTATAAGAAGCGGTATGAAAGCACATTGAACGAGCTTTTGGAGTCCTGGAAGCTCGTTGGCGTACAATTTGATATCTTGGGTAAGTTCAGTGCGGCAAACGGATTGAATGTTTTTGGAATGGTTTGTGAATTGTTTGATTGGAGATCCATTTATTTTCGTTCCTTTTTGTAGATGAACGAACAAGAACAAGTAAATTATGTTCATTAAGTTAAATGAATAAACATGAATATAGGTTGTGTTTATTCATTTATGTTCGTTAATATTTCATTGTTTACTTAAATATTTTTATTATAGCGGTTATAAGTTTTAAAAAAAATATAAAACTCTAGTTATGCTATATGTCTCCGCTCTCCATCAACGTCCCACATTTGATCATATTCAATTTGACTTTATGCTAAAATTGATAAACTTATTAATTTATGTGTTAATTATGTTTATGATAATCATGTCAAGTATGTTTAGATATATAAATATTTTAAGTTTGTGTTAAAGCTTGACATGTTTCGTTTACGTTTATCAACATTTATTTGTGTTCATTTGCCTTTATTTGTATTCTTTTATGTTCGGTAAGTGTTCGTGAGAAATTCGTTTCATTAATGAATGAACACGAATAAAAACATTCGTTTGTTAAAGTGTTCATGAGTAGTTCATTAACAACTTTATTTTCTTGATGTACAAACAAGGTCTTGTTTATGTTTGTTCGATTCGTTTGCAGGCTTGCAGCCCTGGGCACACCCAATGTAGAATCAAAAGGATAATGTACACGTGTATTATATTACATGAACTATTACTATCGAAGCATAAAGGCACCCAATTGATACTGCAATCAACTGGTGGGTCTTAATTGATGGCCTTTGGGAATTTGAATGTAATACGATAATTAAGCAAGGAATCCTAATCGGCCTCATCGAACTTAAGGAATTGAACAATTTGCTACATGGCTTCTTGATATAGGAGAAGATAATGTTGGTGGTTATAACGATGGTGAGACAACTATTACTATACCTCATGAACTCCTCATCAACGAATCGATCAATCCTTTAGCAAGTTTAATTCAATTTTTTTATCCATCCATGTTAGAGAACTACAAAGACAAAAAGTACTTTCATGAGAGAACAATTTTTACACCAAAAAAATGAGGTCGTTCATGAAATTAACGATCATTTGCTTTCACTTTTCCCTGGTGATAATATAAAGTATCTACTTCGGATAACATACGTCAAATGGAACATTTTAATATCCCGTTACAGGAATATTTGCACTCTCCTTATTTTCTAAATGGTCTTAAAATATCCGAATTGCTAAATCACAAGTTAGTATTGAAAGTTGGAGTTCCTGTTATGCTTCTACGTAGCATCGACCAATAAAATGGTCTTTGCAATGGTACTCGCCTACAAATTTCTATTTGGGAAATGGGTTATTGAAGTTGAGATAATATCTGGAAGTAATATTGAATGCCTAACATTTATTGCAAGAATTAATCTCGTGCCATCTGATAAATTATCCCTTTCAAATTTAAAATAAGACAGTTTCTCCTAACTATTTATTTTGCAATGACGATTAACAAAGTTAGGGATAATTATTATCAAAAGTTGGTTTGTATTAAAAAGACCAGTTTTCACTCATGGACAGTTATATGCGGCTTTGTCAAATGTGAAGATTACAGACGGTGTAAAATTACTCATTTTAGATCAAATTGGTAACATTACCAGCGAGACATACAAAACGTTATATACAAACAGGTGTTTAGACATCTATGAGAAAGTTTGAGAGTATGAATGATATTTTAATTCTACTTTCATACTTTGAATTTTTCATAATGTTTATTATGTAATCAATGTTTAATGAAAATCTGGTTATTTAGATCACCCGTGTATCACACGGGCTCTAACCTAGTATAATAATAATATAACAAATTTAACTTTTCGAATCAAAACAGCCAAATGCCACGTCGGTCGCACAGAATTTGTCATTAAAAAAATGGAAACTAGAGTAAAAGGTGTTTCTGGTCTGGTTTTTAATGAAAAAGAAAAGAATCTATAACTTTGTAAGGAACACAAATATTAGTTTACTCCTAAAACCGGAGGCGGTATTTGGTTTTAAAAATAGTTTTCACATAACGGAGGTGTTTAATGCATCGGTTTTGTAGAGCAATTATTTGGTTTCTTTATATTAATATAAATAAAAGTTACTTTTTGAACAAATGGTTGGAATTTTTTGTCACTAATAATTATTATATAGATATCTTATAGGTCACGACTAAAGAATCAGAAAACGAATGTTAGGTATTTTGAAGGTACTAGAGGATGTTGTCACAATATGATAATTTGATAACTTCAAACCAAGATCCAATAATACTAATGAACAAATCTTACAGATAAACGGATCTCACAAATTCTCATTCAACAAGAACATTAAAGAGATGAACTAGAAATACAGACTTGAACAAGATCAGAACTAGTCATCGATGTTATGAAACCCTAAAACAAGGGAAGATGAACTCTATGAGATTCGGAGAGAAAGTTTGTGAAGAATGAGATGCCTCGACTAGAGAAAACCCTTTCAAATATAAAGACAAGGGAAAACCCTAAAGTGACTCAACCGGAACAAACACAAGTCCAACAATAAGTCCAGCCCAGCAATAAGTCCTCACAGGAAAGCCCAATAGCTCAGCCCAGCTACCCAACAACAACAACAACAACTTCTGCAGCACAGCAACGTAGCAGCCCAACCCAGTACCAACAATCAACATGCACAATCAAACAAAATATAAGGTGTAGAACTGAACATAAACAGACTAAGAAACAAGAAAGAATAAGGAAAGAATAAGGAAAGAATAAGGAGAGATACACCTTTTAGCACCCCCCTCAGTTCTAACACCAAATTCATCAAACAAACCAAGTCGAGTGCACATATCAGCATGACGTTTGACTAACAAGCCTTTGGTGAACATGTCTGCCAGCTGATCAGAAGACTTAACCCCAGATGTGTGTATTACTCTAGATGAAATTTTTTCACGCAGAAAAAACAAGTCTATTTCGAAATGTTTTCTTGCGCTCGTGAAACACCAGATTTTTCGTAATAGACAAGGCAGCAGTGTTATCGCAAGGCAAAGGTATAGGAAGATGAACATCAATCTGTAGCTCACGTAAGAAGTTAGTAACCCACAACACCTCACATGCAGCAGCACATATGGTTTGATATTCAACCTCAGCTGAGGATCGAAAAATAATGGACTGCTGCTTGCTTTTCCAAGAAATAAGAGACGAGCCCATAAACAAGCAGAAGCCAGTTACCGAACGCTAAGAATCAATACATTTTCCCCAATAAGAGTCAGCATAAGCAGTTAATTGAACAGTCTCACCTTTTTGAAATCTAAGACCTTTACCCGGGAACTGTTTTAAGTATCTGAGTAACCACAAGGCCACTTGTAAGTGAGTTTCAAAAGACTTATGCATGAAGCGACCGAGAACATAAACAGTGTATGAAATGTCTGGGCGAGTGTGAGACAAGTAGATAAGCTTCCCTACCAATTTTAATACCCTGTTATGTTTGTAAGCAGCTTAGTATTATTGCTATACTAAGAAGCAATAACATAGTTATGCTCAATAGGGGTTGAGACAGGTTTACACCCAGACATCCCATACTCGGCAAGTAATTCAATGCAATATTTCCTTTTGAGTCAAGGAAATACAAGAAGCAGATCAGATCACTTCAATACCTAAAAAATATTTTAGAAGGCCCGTCTTTTATCAAAAACTTAGACTGAAGCAAACCTTTAATTTTAGAAATACTAGATGCACAATTACCAGTGATGATGATATCATCCACATACACAAGAAGGACAATAAACATAGAATTCTTAGAGAAAATAAACATAGAGTAATCACATTTGCTTTAAATGAAACCAAAACTACAAAGAACACCAACAAGTTTTTCATTCCACATACGACGCTTGTTTAAGGCCATATAATGACTTAGTTAACTTGCACACTTTAGTCTCAGATTTAGAATAATACCCTTCGGGTAGGTGCATATAAACCTCTTCATTTAAGTCCCCATATAAAAATGCATTATTAGTGTTCAATTGGAACAACAGGCAATCATTTTGAACAGCCAAGTTAATAACACATCTAACAGTTACCATCTTAACGACTGGTGAAAAAGTTTCATCGAAGTCAACTCCCTCTCTTTGATTATACCCCTTAGCAACTAATCTGGCCTTATATCGGTCTATTTCCCTGTAGATTTGTACTTGATTTTAAAGAGCCATTTACATCCAATTGGTTTTTGATTTAGAGGTAAATCAACAAGATCCAAAGTGTGATTATGATGTAATGCTTCCATTTCTAGATTCATTGCATTAACCCAGTTAGGATTAGTAGCAGCCTCCTTAAAACTTTTGGTTTAACTATTTTATTTAAGTTGGAAGTGAAACAGAAGCTTTCAGGGGAAAGGTAGGTATAATTAACAACTTTTTTAAGCCATATTTCACCTTTCCTTTAACTATAAAATCACTGAGTTTTTTTGGAAATGTTGAAGTTCTAGTAGAGCGCCTAAGGCCAGCGTTATCACACGGTGTGTGATCTGACCCCTCAGAGGTATTAGTTTGTTCATTTTCACCATCAGCTCCCTGCATCCCACCAACCCCACCCCCCCGCTGGTTGTCTGGGTAACTGACTATCAGCCACAACATCAGTCATACCAAAGCTTGAGTCTGGCTGTAGAGACCGAAGGACAGTACTCTTATTGTTCCCTCTTTCATCATCGGGGATCTCTACATCTTTGTGATGGGTAGTTTTATCATATAGGTCAAAAAAATTAAGATGAGTGATTATGGAGTCAAATATAAGATCAGTTTCAGAATGGTTCCCTTTAAAAGGAAAATTGACTCATAAAATTTAACGTCTCTTGAGAAAATCATTTTTTCTGTCAAGACTCCATAATTGTATCCTTTTTTATTACTTGAATATTGATCGATGTCGTGTGGTCGGTCAAAATATATATTAAAGAGTCCTTAATCACCCTTAATAGCAAAGGGTAAGCAGGGTGTCGAATCCACAGGGAATCACAGGAAAGTGCTAGCAACGATTAATTTAACACTACTAAACATTAAAAAAATAAATTGATTGATGGACTTAGTTAAGAACTAATTAAATTAACGAAATAAAGTTTAGATTTTTAACAATCTTGAGGAGAAAGCAACCCACTTTAGGATCCAGGTTTGGCAAAGTTATAATTTTTCTTGAATGAAACCTAATGAGGAGTCATTAATGGTGACTTACACATGATATGATTTAAGTGACAATTATGGATTAAAGTTTAAAGGACCTTATTCACACAATTACCAATTTGAATAATGAAACCCTAATTCTAATAATCAATCACGTAATGATCATAGACAACCAAAGTTAAAGAAGATCAAAATTAGGTTAACGTATAATCAAACCGTTTAACTAATCAAATCATAAATTAAATCCAACAAGAACTTAAAAGGTTCAAGATTTAATCTCAAATCTAGGTTACAAGATAAGAAAAATAAGAACTTGCACAAACCCTTCCCCCGAAGTGAATCACAATGGATTTAGCCTTGCATCTTCATCGATTCTTCAACAAAAACGTAATTGATCATGTAATTCGGATGAAATCGACGTTCTTGATGTTGGAAGAGCTTGAGAATGATCCAAGGTTGCCAATTTTCGTCCAAGATTGCAGTGTGTAAAGTTGTAATTCCAATTAGGGTTTTTCCCTTTTAAATCCCTTCAAAATAGGCTCAATCTTAACAAAAACCCGCACCCCAGTGTCGGTGGCGCCTCTGGGGGCGTCGGTGGCGCCACCTTCCTGTGCAACCTTGATTTTCATGTGTAGTTTTTCGAGACCTTTCCGTTGATAGGTCATGGGTCCCGTAACTCCCTTCCTAGCTCAAGTTATGCTCGTTTTAAAATATCATTGCCGTACAACTTCGATTTATCATATCTTGACTTCTCGAACTCCAATTATCATCCCATTTCTTCCCATTTTTCCGTATTCTTCACGTTTAACCTACAAACACCAAATAATCCCAAAGTAACTCTATTTCTCATACATTTATACATAAAACCCGGAAATAAAGTCGTTAAAGGTTAAACTTTCACCACCCGATCACAATCCCCACACTTACCTTTTGCTTGTCCTCAAGCAAAGCTCAATTGTAATTTACAAAACCATCATTAATAATTTACCTCACTAGTCACCTATTAAAGATTAACTAAGGTCAAAGGTCATGCCCCGTTCACACAACTTACATCGTCTGGTAGATTCATGTTCTAACAAGTCAATCATAAGCAAAATAAGATATCACCCAACTAATGCTATCATGATGTTGATTTTTTTTAATCCCATGTACCCACCCCTCACAATAATTCACTCCTCTTGGTTTATTTCTGAACTAGTAAAAGATATACTAGTGTAATCACTCACTAACCCAATATACTATGTTGTCCACATACGCTTGTATAGTGATCACACCTCCACCATTTGCATAGATCTTGCGCACGTCTAAAGGACTTATGGGTTTTGGGTTTAGGCACGGGTAGGAAGTTTTGGCTTTTAAAAGTGGCTAACACACATCTACTTATAACCCAAATCATTAAACTATCCTTATCAACATGACTCAAAGAGCTACTCACTTCAATCCTTTTTGGCCCAATAGTCTCTCTCTCTTTTTTTTCTTTTCTTTTTCCTTTTTTTTCTCTTTTTTTCAAATTTTTTTTATAATATAAACTTGGCTTTGGATGCTCTTTCATGTTCTTTCACTTTGAATGGCTTAACGATTGGTTATCAACTAATAACTTGGGCTTCATGTCTTGGGTTTAACAAAAAAATGGTTTAAGGCTCAATGTGGCTACTAAGGGAAATGATGGATGAAACTGACAAACGTTTAACAAGTGGATGGGTTCCTAGATTGCCTTTATCATTCATGCACAAACACCTTGCTTACGATATTAGTATGCATCAACAACACAAGTTCTGTAACAACATTAATATATGGCCTACCCTCAAAAATTGAATATGTGTATGATGTGTATGAAGTCATAGGCTCAAAATCTCACCAAGTAGGAATTTAGGTTGCCGATGTGCACATGAGTTTATTATATCAAGTACTTGTTAACACTAACTGGGTATCCATCATATTTCCACAAATGACCCGCTAGAACACTTTTTTCTGAACTTGAGGAACATGGCCATGACCTAAGATCTATATCAATTTCTAATAAACAACAAGTGAAGGTTCTGGTTTCATAAACACACTGAGCTTTACTTGAAAACTTTTGCAAAAATTCACATTTGGCAAAATGGTTTTTTTTTTCAACATTTTTCTAATTTTTACCTTAATTTGCATAACCCCCCTCATCCCCACACTTAAGGGTGCATTGTCCCTAATGCACCATTCAGTCTGTTGGAGCAATTGTGGATTTAAGGGGAGTTTTCATCATCATATCCATGCTCTCCCAATCATCAAAACAAGTCATCACTCGGGTTGTACCACAACACCTACCATAGATTCACTCATTCCCACATACATAGTTATTGTTTTACACCCCCAACCACAGATTAAACACACCAAAAGAGTGTTGACGAGAATAACAGCAAATAACATGTTTGAACATAAAACAGATAGAGTGGTAGAAACACGTGGACCTGATCAAGTGATCAGAGAGTGTTCTGATCTCATCCAAACGGAGGTCTGGGCAGTGGTGGTCCAAAGAAAGATTCCATCAGACTTTGGTGCATGGCGTGCATGTCAAAGCTTTCGGTCTCCCTCGTCGCGTGTGAGCTTCCATCGGGGGTTGTCGCCGTTGGTACCCACTGTGACGGTTGAGCTTGTGGGTACCTCTCATATTGTTGCCCAGGCGTGTATTGTGGTAGAGCACTCCAATCCACAGGTTGTGGTCGAGCTTGATACGACAGCCCTGCATGGTAGTCATTATACTGGCGAACCTGTTCCTGATACATAAAATAATCGTTAATAGCTTGCTCGCGTGCATATGCGGAGTCACGCGCATACATCCTCATGTCATCACGTAGCTCTCTGTCACGCTGTTCTTGTGATGCCCATGCATCCCTCGATTGTTGCTCATACTCCTCTGTCCTCCTATCGTAGCTCTCTCTCCACCTTCTCTGTCGTTCCCTTTCGCGTGAATGTTCATCATGCATGTGCCTCTGATCCAAGGTCCATCCTGAAAAACCAAAAGGTCTGGCTCTGACAACTGCTGCCTGGATTTCTTCTTCCTCAGTTGGCTCCCTTGTACCAGCATCCACATCCTCAAGTGCTCTCACACCACCTTGACCCATAGCAACATCATCCGTATCCGCCTGTCGAGGACCATCATCTCGTTCTACCATTAATACTCGACCACTATCCTTGTCTCGTAGTTGATAGTGAGTGGCCGTCTTCTTGTATTCCCATGATTGTCCTCCCAACCGATTAATTTTAAACTTTAAAACAGTGATTGGAATGGCTAAGGCCTCGTTGGACACAACCTTTTGCTTGCGCAACAACATGGTGATCAAACGGCAGTGTGGAATCATCAATCGCACCCTACTTTCTCGGTTTTCCCAAATGTTCATCATTACTAATTGTCGGTAAGACAACATGTGTCTACCAGTGAGGAGGGCATGAAGCACTCTAAGTTCATAGTGTCGTACTCTTCCTCTGTCAGAGATTCTAGGGATCACATTCTTGCTCAGGATCACTGTCAGTAGCTTTGGTAAGATCTTCATGTTACTTCTGTTCATGTTGTCAGAAGTTAAGGCAGTGATAGGAACAACAAAGATATCATTTAAGACCTCCCGCAGGTAATCCCCAGTTGGTATTTCCAGAATTGAGCTTTCGTGTAGATATTCATAGGGTCCGGGTGCAGTATCAAACTTTGCCACTTGAGAATTGTCTGAAAAGACATAACCATTGTTTTCCCACCGACCTTGCCAGTTAGTGTAGTAGTGTGTGGTGGGTTTGATCCATCCTTTCTTACAAGCGTAGACATCCATTCCATGATTTGATTCACATACACATGTGGCTTATCCATCTTGACAAATGTCAATACCTCTCTCCATCCCAACCTTTCAAGCATTCAGTCACTCCAAACATTCAAAACTTCGGGAGTTCCATGGGTCTTTCACAAACCATGAGTGTAGTGAGGTCATTTTTGCCCTTGAATTTGTCCATGTACAGTTGTGGTTGCATCTCTCGTGGGAACTTGGAAAATGGCTTCTTGTTCTCCGTCCAAATAGGATTCCCTTCAGAATCATAGTCGATGTCATCACCACTAGAGTTGGTGTCCATTGCTTCATCCCTTTCGCTTTCGAAACTTGTTTCGGTTATATTGCTTGTGCTTCGTCTCGAACGTTTTCCCGAAGGTTCAGAGGATGAGGCGG
This sequence comes from Flaveria linearis, assembly GCA_024085815.1. Taxonomy (NCBI): domain Eukaryota; kingdom Viridiplantae; phylum Streptophyta; class Magnoliopsida; order Asterales; family Asteraceae; genus Flaveria; species Flaveria linearis. Next base: position 21,772,646 of record CM044008.1, read on the forward strand.
AAGCTTTGCCTTTTCCTCGAGAAGTTGATTCCTTGGTTCGTGGCATGATTCCTGCGATGAACAGATATCAATTTAGCTCCCTCATGAGTAAACAAACAATTATATGGATTATGAGTTCTATCACACCTAATTAATAAGGATTTTTAAGTCTATATTGTAACGAGCCGGGGGTCTCTTCGGAAGCGGTCTCTCTATCTCTCAGGATAGAGGAACGACTTGCCACCACATACCCTCCCAGACCCTGCTCCTCAGCGGGATACACTGGGTATGTTTGTTTGTTTGTTTGTTTGTTTTAAGTCTATATTGTGTATATAGTCCCCAAATCAATTCTATGCCATAATAGAAGTATCACTAACCCATAATCTCAAATTAATACTCACGAGTGTCCCTTAATGTGGAGATCCACCATAAAGTTCATACTTGCCCTCATGAATTGCACATAACATGAGTAAAGTCGTTGGCTTTCCATTAAATTCCATGCAAATGATAAGGGCTTTTAAGTTTATTGACATCATAAACACCAAATCATTCATATGAAACAAGTCATTGTCATCATTTTACCAACCTTTACTTCTATCATCATCATATCTCACCCTATTTCCCAAACTCATGTAGAATTAATCAACATAGCACAAATCACACAACTTAACATGCTCATCATTTGTATACTACTTCCTTAAGCAATTGATATGAAATTTAAGATTTTTCACAAGGAAGTAAACATACCATGGTCATCTAGGATCACAACATGTAATGAAGTAACAAAAGACATACCGTGGAACAATGTGAGGTGTTTAGATGAACAAAACGAAGAAAGGAGTGATTTTGTGTAAAACCCCCAAAAATCCGAACTTTAAACTCCCGTTTTCTCGCAAACGAGTGAGAATCTTGCAAAACTAATCGGTGAAACGTGATCCCCTCGAAAAACTAAGCAAGATGCACCTATTATTTGCTTGATTTGGTTAAGAATCGAAGAAGTTGAAATTAGGGCTCCATGGTGTTCTTGAGGGTTTAGAGAGAAAAGATGGAGAGAAGATAATGAAAAAGGAAGTTATGATCCATATGTATCCTCAAATCTGAACAAAATTGTGTTTTTGGTTGTGGATTTCGGGTAAATCGGGTAAAAAATGGGCCGACCCGCGCCTGACTGGGCCGCGGCGTCGGTGGCGGTGGACCGGCGCCAAGCCCAGCGTCGGTTACCACCGCCCGACAGTGGGTTTGGAGATGGTGGGCGCCGATGGCGTCGGTGGCGGCGGTGACGGCGTCGGTGGCGGTGGTTTCCAAAAACATTTTTTTTAACTACTAACAAAGGAGAAAAACTAAAAACTCATGTAAATAGAAAAAAAAATAATAATAATAATAATAAGTAAATTGTATTTTTTTGTTTGTTTTTCGGAAATCATGCCACCTTCGCGTCGCACCCCACCACGAAAAATCATGATTTGCCTCGAATCGTCAAAAAAATTCTGTGCACATACCTGGCTATCCATGAAGTTCCCCACACTTGGGGTTGTCAAGTTCTTGCATTAAAAAAAACAAAATCATATGGTAATGAAGAAACGAAAAAATAACAACTAAACTCACTTTCGTAGGAATCACGGTTGCATTTAGCGGATGCAACAAGCCTTTTAAACCACTCGATACGCCCGAGTGGACGAGTGAAGTCTCGTGAGGGTTTCTAGTGAACACACCCACAAAGTTCAACGAGTTGCCTCTCGGAAAGCGCTAAGTTTTAGGTCTTCAGCCAGACCGTTACCTGATCCTTACGGATTTGTTGTGTAAATTGGTGCACTTACCAAGAAGCTCACCAATTCTTCGTTGGTTTCACTCATATCCTTGCTTTCTAGATAATGTTTCAACCGATGTCCATTCACCATTTGTCGTACACCGTCTTTAGGGTCTTCAATCTCGACATCGCCAAACTTACCAACGCGAATGACAACATAAGGTCCCATGGAAACAGTTTCAACCATGAGTTATACAACCACACCTTCTGGCCGACTTCAAAAGTCTTCTTCCGTAACTTAGCGTCGTGCACTTCTTTCATCCTTGCCTTGTATGCGGCTGTCGTCTTGTATGCCTCGTTCCTTAATTCTTCCAGTTCGTTCAAACCCAACTTCCGTGCAGTGCCTGCAACATTGTAATCAAGATTAACATTTTTAATTGCCCATAAAGCACGATGAGCGAGTTCGACAGGTAAGTGACATCCTTTCCCGTAGACCAACCGATATGGGGTGGTACTAATAGGCGTTTTGAAAGCGGTACGATAGGCCCATAAAGCGTCGTTTAACTTGGTGGACCAATCTTTACGGTCCGGTCGTACAGTTTTCTGTAAGATTTCCTTAATTTGCCTATTGGAAACCTCCACTTGACCACTCGTTTGAGGGTGGTATGGTGTTGCTATTCGGTGATCTACGCCATAACGTTTTAACAACTTTCCAAAGTGAAAATTCTTAAAATGTGACCCCCCATCACTTATGATCACACGGGGAAGACCAAATCATGAGAAAATATTACTTTGAACAAATTTACACACAACGTTATGGTCATTTGTTTTAGTGGCGATTGCCTCCACCTATTTTGACACGTAATCCACAGCCACTAAAATATATAGATTGCCATATGAATTTGGGAATGGGCCCATGAAATCAATTCCCCAAACATCAAAGATATCGACCACGAGAATTGATTGCATGGGCATTTCATTACGTTTTGATATACTTCCCATTTGTTGACATTTCAAACAATTTTTAGCAAAATTATACGAATCACGAAATATGGTGGGCCAAAAGAGTCCACAAGATAGGATCTTGTGTAACACCCGGCCTCTCACACCAACAATATTGTCCGCTTCGCCCACGAGGAGCTCACGGATTTGCTTTTGGTTGCCCGGGTGAAAACTTCCCAGGGAGGTCACCCATCCCTGGATTGCTCCCACCTGAGCACGCTTAACTGTGAAGTTCTCCTCTCATCCACAGCCAATACGCCCAAAACGCGTTGTTGATATTAGAGGTCAGACATTCCTTATGAACCAGGAATCTCTCCTGTCCACGGCCGATATGGGATATGTGTAGGGTGTCACAAGCACCCCCTGTTTGGACTCATCGTCCTCGATGAGCCCGAGAAGTTACCATCCTTGGTGAGGTATGTCCCACACCTCGAACGGCACAGGAGTGGCTCTGATACCAATCTGTCACACCCCGACCGACGGCGGAATCATCGGAGCGGACGAGGGAATGATTGATTGTTCATAACACATGGTTGTCTAATAGTGGAAATAATATTAAAATCAGATTACATGATAATATAAGTTCAACATACACAAATACAACAATTGAAACCACAAATAGTAATTGTCTTTTATTTTAACTAAGTCCGGGTCTTAAATGAGCAGGTAGAAGTCCACTATCCTGCTTAACCTGAAATCATGTGAGAAAATAAAGTCAGCTAACGAATTAGCTGGTGAGTAATCACAGTTTTGAGTATACATATAGATTGATTGATTGATCCAATTCACAAGGTAATATTAATACTTATAATGCAATAGCAAAACATATAGATAAACTGACACAATAACAACCCCTTGACTTGACACTTGCATATAATAGACTCCACACATACACCATAGATTAACTCCTGCCTCTGGTACAATCACCACTCGACTATTCATATGGGGTGGGTTATCCAAACCAGTAGATCTACATTGATACCATGATTGATTGATTGAATTAGGGTTTTATTGTCGTCCAGTTTAGCATAGTATGTTCACGTAATTGCAAGTAATAACATAACCTGTCTTGAATTGAATTTAGAATGAAACAACATTAGAATATCATGATTGAATATATCGTGTCACATGATTTTCCCCAAATAGGAAATGATATAAAAAGGGGATATGAATACTCACTTGATTGATGATATTAGAACCTGGAAGTGATGGATTAAACACCAACGATTTCCTTACGATTAACCTAAGGAACGGTGTCTCGAATTAGAATAATAATGATTTGAGAATGTGGGAATGTATTAGGATTTCCATTTGGTTTTGAATGGTAGTTTAAATTAAATAATTTATTTAGTTGAAATGTTTCGAAATAAATAAAATGAATTTATTGAAAATGATTATGTTTAGAATCTTAATAAAAATATATGGATCAATACACGTAACTGTTTTGATTTATTGTTAAAGTGTGGAAAACAAATAATTAATTTTATATAATTAATTATATGATAATTAATTAAAATATTTAATTATTTATATAACTAAAAGAAATGAAATTGTTACTTGAAATGATTTAAATATAACACTTTTATATTTAATCATAATTAAAACAATAATAACGATTATTTGAAATAATTAAAAGTAATATAGTGTCAAATAATAATTTAATAAATTAAATTATTATTAGAAGTTCACTTTTGTTTAAATAATTTTGTATTACTTGTAATTTTATTTATTTAAAACATTTTTAAAATAGGTAAAAGGTTAAAAATAAATTTCAGTAATTAATTAAATTGTTCTAAAAATTTTTAATGTTTGTAAAAATATTTTTATAATTTTTACAATTTTTTATAATTTTTGGAGGCTTAAAAGGACCCAAAAAAAATGGTTGAGGTGGCCCGGGGTCGAACCCGGGACCTCATGGATTGCAATGGGTGCAGGGACCAGTGAACCAAGGTCACAACCGCGAGAGGAATCAGAATATAATTGTTTTAAACACAATCTTAACCAACCCGCAATTCCCCATATGAGCCCTAGATCGAATCCCAGCCCAATTGATCATGAAATCGGTTCTGATAATATCTACAATCATAGGGCTTTTGACCCTCGTATGAAACCGAGTGAGTGTGTGTATAGAATTACCCGTATGGTGTTTGAATTGAAGATGATCCAACGAAGAACAGGTCGCGGCAGGGGAGGTGATCGAATGATGAGCAAATCGCGACGAAACTCAAATTAATTTCGTATGAAGCTTCGTTTGATGATCGTGATTAAAAGCCCTTTATCATTTGTGGTTAAAATCGAGCGGAGATGGGTTGTTAATTGAGTTGCAGGTCGCGGTTTTGGAAGGAATCAAACGATGTGTGTGTGTTCGTTTTTTAGGTGCAATTGGATATGGGGATCGATTAGTGGTAGTTATACAATTGTTCCTGCTGATTCAATTAAATTAATTTGAGTGTTTAGTGCGATCTGTGGACTGACAAAAGGTCCGACACGCATGGCTCGCATGCGTTCGAATTTGGAATTGTTTAGTTGGCACGCGTTCGAATCTCCTACATGGATGTGTCGGGAGCGTCTGTTTTGGTCAGAAATCGCATGATCGTGGCTTTTGAAGCTCGCCGGAGGGTCGCCGGAGGTCTCGCCGGCGATGAAGGGGTTCGACGGGGGTGATGGTGTGATTTTAAAAAAATTACAATTTGGTCCCTGTAGTTTAGAAGTTATTTATTTAATGTTTTAAACTTTCTTTTAAAGTTTTGAAAATTACCAAATGACCCCTGGACCTTATTATTGTTATTATTATTAAAGTTATTATTATTATTATTATTATTATTATTATTATTATTATTATTATTATTATTATTTATATTATTACTACCACTAGTATTATTATTATCATTATTATTATTATTATGATTATTGTATTCTTCGGAATCAACATCGAACAAAATCAGCTTCATTATTAAAAAAATACGAAATGTTACAGTCTCCCCTGCTTTAGGAAATTTCGTCCCGAAATTTTAAATCACGAGGAGGCTGAAACGAAAAGATGAGGGTACTTGGATTTCATTTGGTCCTCACATTCCCAGGTGAACTCTGGTCCACGTTTAGACTCCCAACGAACTTTGACAATTGGTATTCGGCTACGTTTGAGTTGTTTGACTTCCCGATCCATAATTTCCACAGGTTTCTCAATAAAGTGCATAGATTCATCAATCTGGACTTCTTCGAGTGGGATGTGGAGATTTTCATCGGCAAGACATTTCTTGAGATTTGAAACATGAAACGTTGGATGTATATTGCTGAGTTCTTGGGGTAGTTCAGCTTGTAGGCCACTTTCCCAATTCGCTCGAGCACTTTGAATGGACCCACGTATCGAGGTGCTAGCTTCCCTTTCTTTCCAAAGCGAATCACTCCCTTCCAAGGTGATACCTTAAGAAGTACGAGATCACCGACATTGTATTCCATGGGCTTACGTCTTTTATCGGCATAATGCTTTTGACGATTCCTAGCAGCCACCAAGTTATCACGGATCTTATGAATTTTGTCTGTTGTTTCTTGTATCAATTCCGGACCAGTAATCTGTGATTCACCAACTTCAGACCAGCAGATGGGAGATTGACACTTTCGGCCATACAAGGCCTCAAATGGTGCCATCTGGATGCTGGTATGGTAACTGTTATTGTAAGAAAATTCGATCAACGGAAGATGAGAATCCCACGATCCACTGAAATCAATGACACAAGCCCGGAGCATATCCTCGAGGGTTTGTATCGTTCTTTCAGTCCGCCGTCGGTCGGGGTGTGATTTAGTTGAGTCCCAAGGGCTGATTGAAGACTTTTCCAGAAACGAGAGATGAAACGACCATCACGATCAAACTCAAATTAATTTCGTATGAAGCTTCGTTTGATGATCGTGATTAAAAGCCCTTTATCATTTGTGGTTAAAATCGAGCGGAGATGGGTTGTTAATTGAGTTGCAGGTCGCGGTTTTGGAAGGAATCAAACGATGTGTGTGTGTTCGTTTTTTAGGTGCAATTGGATATGGGGATCGATTAGTGGTAGTTATACAATTGTTCCTGCTGATTCAATTAAATTAATTTGAGTGTTTAGTGCGATCTGTGGACTGACAAAAGGTCCGACACGCGTGGCTCGCATGCGTTCGAATTTGGAATTGTTTAGTTGGCACGCGTTCGAATCTCCCACATGGATGTATCGGGAGCGTCTGTTTTGGTCAGAAATCGCGTGATCGTGGCTTTTGAAGCTCGCCGGAGGGTCGCCGGAGGTCTCGCCGGCGATGAAGGGGTTCGACGGGGGTGATGGTGTGATTTTAAAAAAATTACAATTTGGTCCCTGTAGTTTAGAAGTTATTTATTTAATGTTTTAAACTTTCTTTTAAAGTTTTGAAAATTACCAAATGACCCCTGGACCTTATTATGTTATTATTATTAAAGTTTATTATTATTATTATTATTATATTATTATTATTATTATTATTATTATTATTATTATTTATATTATTACTACCACTAGTATTATTATTATCATTATTATTATTATTATTATGATTATTGTATTCTTCGGAATCAACATCGAACAAAATCAGCTTCATTATTAAAAAAAATACGAAATGTTACAGTCTCCCCTGCTTTAGGAAATTTCGTCCCGAAATTTTAAATCACGAGGAGGCTGAAACGAAAAGATGAGGGTACTTGGATTTCATTTGGTCCTCACATTCCCAGGTGAACTCTGGTCCACGTTTAGACTCCCAACGAACTTTGACAATTGGTATTCGGCTACGTTTGAGTTGTTTGACTTCCCGATCCATAATTTCCACAGGTTTCTCAATAAAGTGCATAGATTCATCAATCTGGACTTCTTCGAGTGGGATGTGGAGATTTTCATCGGCAAGACATTTCTTGAGATTTGAAACATGAAACGTTGGATGTATATTGCTGAGTTCTTGGGGTAGTTCAAGCTTGTAGGCCACTTTCCCAATTCGCTCGAGCACTTTGAATGGACCCACGTATCGAGGTGCTAGCTACCCTTTCTTTCCAAAGCGAATCACTCCCTTCCAAGGTGATACCTTAAGAAGTACGAGATCACCGACATTGTATTCCATGGGCTTACGTCTTTTATCGGCATAATGCTTTGACGATTCCTAGCAGCCACCAAGTTATCACGGATCTTATGAATTTTGTCTGTTGTTTCTTGTATCAATTCCGGACCAGTAATCTGTGATTCACCAACTTCAGACCAGCAGATGGGAGATTGACACTTTCGGCCATACAAGGCCTCAAATGGTGCCATCTGGATGCTGGTATGGTAACTGTTATTGTAAGAAAATTCGATCAACGGAAGATGAGAATCCCACGATCCACTGAAATCAATGACACAAGCCCGGAGCATATCCTCGAGGGTTTGTATCGTTCTTTCAGTCCGCCGTCGGTCGGGGTGTGATTTAGTTGAGTCCCAAGGGCTGATTGAAGACTTTTCCAGAAACGAGAGATGAAACGACCATCACGATCAAACTCAAATTAATTTCGTATGAAGCTTCGTTTGATGATCGTGATTAAAAGCCCTTTATCATTTGTGGTTAAAATCGAGCGGAGATGGGTTGTTAATTGAGTTGCAGGTCGCGGTTTTGGAAGGAATCAAACGATGTGTGTGTGTTCGTTTTTTAGGTGCAATTGGATATGGGGATCGATTAGTGGTAGTTATACAATTGTTCCTGCTGATTCAATTAAATTAATTGAGTGTTTAGTGCGATCTGTGGACTGACAAAAGGTCCGACACGCGTGGCTCGCATGCGTTCGAATTTGGAATTGTTTAGTTGGCACGCGTTCGAATCTCCCACATGGATGTATCGGGAGCGTCTGTTTTGGTCAGAAATCGCGTGATCGTGGCTTTTGAAGCTCGCCGGAGGGTCGCCGGAGGTCTCGCCGGCGATGAAGGGGTTCGACGGGGGGTGATGGTGTGATTTTAAAAAAATTACAATTTGGTCCCTGTAGTTTAGAAGTTATTTATTTAATGTTTTAAACTTTCTTTTAAAGTTTTGAAAATTACCAAATGACCCCTGGACCTTATTATTGTTATTATTATTAAAGTTATTATTATTATTATTATTATTATTATTATTATTATTATTATTATTTTATTATTATTATATTATTATTATTTATATTATTACTACCACTAGTATTATTATTATCATTATTATTATTATTATTATGATTATTGTATTCTTCGGAATCAACATCGAACAAAATCAGCTTCATTATTAAAAAAATACGAAATGTTACATCTTGTGACCGGTTTTCTGTCCGCTAAAATGACCCCACATGCAGATGAGTGTGCATGTTCTAACACGTCTTGAATTTCGGTTTCAGGAATGCATCTTCGGATGATTTGATCCGCGCCGACCTTGAATAGATCTGGTTCGTCCCAAATGTAATATTTGACCTGCGACATGAATTGTTGTCTCTTCCTCTTGTTCCAATGGTCGGGAGTGGTACCTGCAGCCAAATAGTTTGCAAAGTTAGCATACCATGGTTCGGAAAAAATGGATAATAATTGCTCATCTGGAAATGTCTCATTAATCTCCTGATGTGAATCAGTGTTTTGATGCATCACTCTTGACAAATGATCTGCGACTACATTTTCGCTTCCCTTCTTATCACGTATCTCCAAGTCAAATTCTTGTAGTAACAATATCCAACGTATAAGTCGAGGTTTAGCATCCTTTTTCTCCATCAGATACCTGACTGCACTGTGATCAGAATAAACAATTACTTTACTTCCCCATATATATGAACGGAATTTATCTAAGGCATATACTACTGCAAGCAATTCTTTTTCAGTTGTTGTATAATTTAACTGAGCATCGGCTAATGTTTTACTTGCATAGTATATTGCAACGGGTTTCTTATCCACCCGTTGACCCAAAACAGCCCCAATTGCAAAATCGCTTGCATCACACATAATTTCAAACGGAAGTGACCAATTAGGTGATTGCAAGATTGGGGCCTCCACTAATTTCTCTTTTAACGTGTTAAAAGCATGCAAACATTCTTTATCGAACACAAAGGGTACGTCTTTCAAAAGTAAGTTACATAAGGGTTTAGTTATGACGCTGAAGCCCTTAATGAACCGTCTGTAAAACCCTGCGTGTCCTAAGAATGATCGCACACCTTTAACATTAACCGGAGGAGGTAGAGTGGAAATTACCGTGATTTTGGCCCGATCTACCTCAATTCCCCGATTCAATATGACATGCCCTAGAACCGTTCCCTCTTGAACCATAAAGTGACTTTTCTCCCAACTTAGGACTAAGTTTGTTTCAACACATCGTTTCAACACTTTGGTTAATTCATGTAGACATTTATCAAAAGTAGAACCAAAAATTGAAAAATCATCCATGAAAATTTCTAGAGACTCCCCGACCATATCTGAAAAGATACTCATCATACACCTTTGAAAGGTGGCCGGGGCATTACACAAACCAAATGGCATTCGCCTAAAAGCGAATGTGCCATAAGGGCAAGTGAATGTCGTCTTTTGTTGGTCCTCAGGATGAATAGCAATTTGATTATATCCCGAATAGCCATCTAGAAAACAATAAAACTTCTGACCTGCCAATTTCTCAATGATTTGATCAATGAATGGAAGTGGAAAATGATCCTTAGATGTAGCAGCATTTAGTTTCCTATAATCAATACAAACACGCCACCCGGTTACCGGCCGAGTGGCGATTTGCTCACCTTTCTCGCTTTTAACCACTTGAATACCTGCTTTCTTCGGTACCGTTTGAGTTGGACTTACCCATGTGCTGTCGGAGATTGGGTAGATTATACCGGCATCCAACCACTTAAGTACTTCCTTCTTGACTACTTCCCGCATGTTTGGATTCAACCTTCTTTGTGTATCGCGTGACGGTTTGGCATCGGCATCAGTTATGATCTTATGCATCACAATCGAAGGGCTTATACCTTTCAAATCAGCAAGTGTCCATCCTATCGCAGCTTTGTATGTTTGAAGAACCTGTAATAATGAGGCTTCTTGATCTGCTTCTAACTCGGCTGCGATGATTACGGGCAACGTGTTGTCTTCTCCCAAGAATGCATATTTGAGGTGCTTGGGAAGATCTTTCAATTCCAACTCTGGTGGGCTTTCCAATGAAGGCTTCATCTTTTTGTCTATATTCTCCGACAAGTTCTCAACTTGATGTGTCCATGGGGGCCTACCAGCATCAACAACCATGACATCTAACTTTGTGTGTCAATTTCTAGATCTGTCATATGATTCCAACCTGCATCATCACAAACAAAGCAAGTCTCTTTGGTGGCATCCTCACTTTCGTGAGGATTACACTCCTCAATGATGTCCGCCATAAAGCATTCATCATTGAGTAGAGAGTTTGGTGTATTAGCAAACACGTTTAAACGCAATTTCCGATTACCAAATGTCATATCTACCGTCCCGGTTCTACAGTTTATCAAAGCATTTGCGGTGGCCAAGAATGGTCTACCAAGTATGACGTTAGGTTCTTTGTTTTATCATTTGACACATAGTCTAAAACTAAGAAGTCAACCGGGTAGTAGAAATCTTCAACCATGACAATCACGTCAGACACGATTCCTCTAGGAAGCTTAGGTGTCAAATCGGCTAATACTACGGTAGTATCGGCCTTACGAAGTGGACCAAAATCGTACTGATCATATAAGCTTCCCGGAAGAATACTTACACTCGCTCCAAGATCCAGTAACGCCCCTGCCATTTTAAAGTCACCAACTTGAATTGGTATCAAAGGCGTTCCGGGATCCCGAAGTTTCAGAGGCAACGAACCCATTAACACAGCACTCACTTTTTCTGTTAAATCAAGCATTTTTGGAAATTTATTGTTTCGTTTTTGAGTACACATATCCTTAAGATATTTAGCATAAGCCGGTACCTATTTAATTGCATCGAGTAAAGGAATATTTACCTTAACTTGCTTGAAAATTTCCCAAATTTCTTCTTGTTGAGGACCCCGTTTGTTTAAAGTTTTGACTTTTCAGGATTTTCTAAGGCCTTTGGATAAGGTATGGTATTAACCTCCATATCCTTACCATTGACCTTAGGGGACTCATTTTTAAGCTCAGATTTTGGTGTATCTTGAAAAGTTACTTTTTTCTTTGTTTAACACTATGGGTGTCCGGTTCATACTCATCTTCACTTCTCCCATCCTCACCAAGGTCCTCCACCACTCCTTCTTCGAATGATGGTGGGGAAACCACTTTATTGTCATAAATTTTACCAGAGCGAAGAATACTTACCTGATTGATGTTTGCATTTTTTGTATTTCTTGCACCCGATGTTTGATGTTGAGGATTGACAGTGGTGTCACTAGGCAACGTTCCTGGATTTCTTCTCAATTGTGCCATCTCTTCCGCTAGTTGTCCAACTTGTTTTGCTAATCCTCCACAGTTTTATCTCGTACCTCATTGTCTTTCTTAATCTCTCGGAGAAAGTCCATGATCTCGGATGAGTTGCTTGAGCTTCCTTGATCGCCATTAGGTTGATAATTTCGTTGGTAACCCTTGTTGTATCCTCCTGGTTGTAATTCTGGTTGTTATACATCGGTTGTCGGTTCTGATACGGTTGACCTCCTTGATTTGGTACCTGAAAATGAGGATTAGATTGATTAGATGTGTTACCATACTTAAAATTGGGGTGATTACGCAAACCTGGATGATATGTATTAGAATTCATATCATATTGCTTTCGATCACCATATATTGATTTACTTCTTCCTCAGGTCCACCCACTTTCATTGGACAATCCATGATAACATGGCCAAGATCACCACATCCTTCACACACGGAAAAGATTGGTCCGCCTTGAGGTGTCACATTTCCCCCATTGAGATTCAAACTTGCTAGCTGGCGTTCCAACATTTGATTAGCTCTCTCCAATTGTTCTAATCTTTCATTGGCATTAGTAGTGGTTGCAGATCTAACAATGGCGAGTTTCTTCTTCCTATTATATTGAGCTTGCCGTTTTGAGTTCACCGCCATTTTCTCTAAGAATTCCCAATCCACCTCCACATGATTGGAAAGGAATGTTCCACCCGTAGTAGAGTTCACATTCCGGATGTCATCAGTGGATAATCCATCATAAAATGCATTGATCAACTCCTATTGTGGAATACCATGATGAGGGCAATTCTTTAGCAATTGTTTAAATCGCTTCCAAGCTTCATAGAAAAGTTCACCTGGTTGTTGTTGGAAGTTCCAAATGTTAGCCCTTGCATCACTTGTTCGTTGAGTGTGTAATACTCTTCTAGGAATTGTTGTTGCATATCCTCCCATGTAAAAATGCTTGCAGATGGCAATGATAGAAACCATTGTTTCGCAGCGTCCTTCAAGGTGAATTGAAATAACACGAGCTTAACTTGATCCGGTGTAAACCCTTGTCCTCCAATTGTGCCACACACCGCTTCAAATTCAGAAATGTGAAGGTAAGGTTCCTCGGTTCCTTTACCATAGAAAGAGGGCAACATGTTCAATCCTTGTGGCCTCACTTCGAAAGATCGACCATGTGCAATAGGGCTTACTATTGGAGATGAATTGACTGCAATTTGAGGTCTAAAATGGCTTTCAACTCCTCGAATTAGGGCACGATGATGGACTTGAGGAAGTCCATCATGATGTTGAGGAAAACCCGGTTGAGGATGTTGATTCATTGGTTGCCTTATAGCTCTTGGTGGACCTTGATTTGCCATTTGGAAGACTGGATTAAAATGATGATTGTAGCCTCCTGGGTGCTGATAACCATAGTTGAAACCAAATCCATCTTCATCTCCCCCTCCATATCTAGCATTTGAATTCCCATGATCCATTCCATCATCCAATTTGATACCCGGTCCCTTATATCTTCATCACCCTTAACACCATCATTCCGGCTCGAGTTGGATTGATTAAACTGAACCGAGGGATTTCGTGGAGCATTGTAGTTAACATTTCTAACCGGTTCTTGTTGAATAGGTGGATTAGGTTGTGGGTATACACGAGTAGTGTCACCCGTTGGAAATTGTGGTGGTGGAGGTATAGGGTTTCCTTGAACTGGGTTAATTGGTGGAATTTGTTGTTGAGGTGGTGGAGCATTATGTGGTGGGAACACTGGAGGTGGAATATCACCTAGAGGTTGCTCCCTTTGTGGAGGAGGTTGAGTAGACGGACCACTTTGATTTCCCGAGTTGTTCATACTGTTGAATGGATTACTTTCCGGTGTTTTGGAAAGCCTTCGTAAGATTTCACTAGCCTTAGCTGTTGAGGTTCCTTCTTCAGACCACACACTTCGTGGAATAGGAGCTGATGAGGGATTTGCCTTGTGAAAAACTCGGTTGTCTCTTGCTGTTTCTCAATCTCAGGGTCAAAGAGCAACGGGGAAGTTCTTCCGGAATGTCTCGTATGCATAAGAATCTCAACTATCTGCACACAAGAAACAAATACCAGTGTAATTCCGAATAATAAAATAATAATAAACGAAAAACAAGAAAAATAAAATTTTTTTTTGTTTTTTTTTAGATTTTTAAGAAAAACAAATAATTATTACTAACACTAAGCGCAACGATTCCCCGGCAACGGCGCCATTTTGATCGATGTCGTGTGGTCGGTCAAAAATATATATTAAAGAGTCCTTAATCACCCTTAATAGCAAAGGGTAAGCAGGGTGTCGAATCTACAGGGAATCACAGGAAAGTGCTAGCAACGATTAATTTAACACTACTAAACATTAAAAAAATATATTGATTGATGGACTTAATTAAGAACTAATTAAATTAATGAAATAAAGTTTAGATTTTTAACAATCTTGAGGAGAAAGCAACCCACTTTAGGATCCAGGTTTGGCAAAATTATAATTTTTCTTGAATGAAACCTAATGAGGAGTCATTAATGGTGACTTACACATGATATGATTTAAGTGACAATTATGGATTAAAGTTTAAAGGACCTTATTCACACAATTACCAATTTGAATAATGAAACCCTAATTCTAATAATCAATCACGTAATGATCATAGACAACCAAAGTTAAAGAAGATCAAAATTAGGTTAATGTATAATCAAACCGTTTAACTAATCAAATCATAAATTAAATCCAACAAGAACTTAAAAGGTTCAAGATTTAATCTCAAATCTAGGTTACAAGATAAGAAAAATAAGAACTTGCACAAACCCTTCCCCGAAGTGAATCACAATGGATTTAGCCTTGCATCTTCATCGATTCTTCAACAAAAACGTAATTGATCATGTAATTCGGATGAAATCGACGTTCTTGATGTTGGAAGAGCTTGAGAATGATCCAAGGTTGCCAATTTTCATCCAAGATTGCAGTGTGTAAAGTTGTAATTCCAATTAGGGTTTTTCCCTTTTAAATCCCTTCAAAATAGGTTCAATCTTAACAAAAACCCGCACCCCGATGTCGGTGGCGCCTCTGGGGGCGTCGGTGGCGCCACCTTCTGTGCAACCTTGATTTTCATGTGTAGTTTTTCGAGACCTTTCCGTTGATAGGTCATGGGTCCCGTAACTCCCTTCCTAGCTCAAGTTATGCTCGTTTTAAAATATCATTGCCGTACAACTTCGATTTATCATATCTTGACTTCTCGAACTCCAATTATCGTCCCATGAAAACACATTTTTCTGCATTACTGGCAAACTTATCAGTTTTATTAAGAACAGTACAGAAACATGGGCAGCTAAGTACACCAAGATGATAAATGGAGGGAACACAGTCATGGACAAGTTCATAAGAGGTTTTACCTTTTAAAATAGAAGAGGGAGTCCTGTTAATAAGATATACAGCAGTGAGAACACATTCAGACCAAAACCTAAGAAGAACACCCCCTTTAAACATTAAAGCTCTAGCTACATTGAGAAGGTGACAATGTTTCCTTTCAGTAATTTCATTTTGTTGAGGGGTATATGAACATGATGTTTGGTGATTAATACCATGATTGTTACAAAAATTCCACATTTGAAGGTTAACAAATTCAGTTCCATTATTAGACCTAAAACCTTTGATTGAAGATCCAAACTGATTTTTATTAATGCAAAGAAAGTCTGAATATTTAGGAACACTTCATCTTTTTGTTTCAAAAGAAAAACCAACATAGCCCTTGAGTAATCATCAACTAAGGTGATGAAGTATTTAAAGCCTTCCCTACTGGTTGTCCTATGGGGACCCCATTTGACTGATGATTACTTAACGAAAATGGAACCCTATGTTGTTTAGCCCTATGACAAGTTTCACAAGGGTTGGATTCAGAGTTATTCAATTTTAGCTTATTGTTTAGAGTAGCTAGAGCTTGTTCAGCAGGGTAACCTAGTCTAAGTGTCACTGGTTAAATATGTCAGTACTGTTGTAACACACCTTAACATGATTGGATTTATCAGCACATAGATAAAGGCCATCACATTGACTACCAGTCAAAAAAAATTTCTTTATGCTTGAATCCTGTATATGATAGGAGATTTTATCAAATGTTATATTCAGTTTGTTGTCTCTAGTATGTTTATGCACAAAAACGAGATTAACACAATATTCAGGAATAAAAAGAGCATCTCAAAGAATGACCTGCTCATTAATTTTTATATCACCAATTTTAGACACATGGGCACTTGTCCCATTTGGTTGCTTAACTTTGATACTATATTCAAACACATCAACAGAATTCAATAGATTTTTGTTTGATTTGATCATGTGTTGACTTGCCCTTAAGTCAATAATCAAGTCAGATTAATTGAGTCTGGAACCCCCCATTGAGGCGATACCCAGGGAAGGTATTGCTATAAGTAGAAGTTAGAGAGTTACCAGCAAAGTTTGATGCATTAGACCTTCATCGCTCTTTTCATTTAACAATCCTAGCAACTTGGAAACTTGGTCAGGAGTAAGGGAGTTAGCAATTA
This sequence comes from Flaveria linearis, assembly GCA_024085815.1. Classification (NCBI taxonomy): domain Eukaryota; kingdom Viridiplantae; phylum Streptophyta; class Magnoliopsida; order Asterales; family Asteraceae; genus Flaveria; species Flaveria linearis. The sequence continues at coordinate 21,789,313 of CM044008.1, forward strand.
TAGATGCAGGGGAAGAGGAGGATAGATCAACTTTAACTCTAGATGAGTTATTAGATTGCAGTGTTCGTTGACCCTGGCCTTCTCTAAGTTTGTAACCAGGCGGGTAACCCATAATTTCAAAACATCTTTCAATAGTGTATCCTAGTTTATTACAGTGAGAGCATTTCAAGTTAAGGTTAGGTCCTCTTAGATTTTTACATTTACTTTCAGAATTTTGACTTTATTTTCCAAATAATTATGATAGTTTTGATGAAAATGCAACAGATTGAGATTTAATCGATGTAGAGGAGGAATTCATATGGGATTCCTCTCTAGAGATTATAGAGAAAGCTTCTTTTATTGTGGGTAGAGGATCCCTCAGTAAGAGATTTGTTCTCACTGGTTGGTGCATACTATCAAGACCTATAAGGAATTACATCAATTTTATGAGGTGATTAAAGTCAATAAAGGACTTAGTAGCATTACATGTACAAGATGGAAGCTGCAGCATTTGATCTAGTTGTTTCCACATAATATTTAGTTTATGGTAGTACTCAGACACAGGACAACTATTTTGAGTTGTTACATTAATTTTTTGATACAAACCAAAGACTATAGATCCATCTATTTTATCATAAGTTTCTTTAAGTCAGCCTAAATTTCTAAAGCTACAGTTCTTCAGAAATAGAGTTTAAGATCTAACTGATAACCTCTGAGTTACACCTATCCTATTGTTTTGACAAGGTTTGATTACTGGTGTTTTAGAGCATGATCCATCAATGAACCATATTTGTTTTGTACTTCTAAATCCAGTTTCATAGCATTTGCCCAGACAGTGTAATTCTTGGAGCCTTTGAGTTTAAAAGTAATAATGGTTAGGTTACTGGTATCACTTGGATGTAAGAACAATGGGTCACTGGCATTAAGTTTACTTATTAGGGTTTCAATATTAATAGTATTAACCGGATTAGGGTTAACAATTTTAGATTCAGCCATTTTAAGATCCCAACATTTATAGAATGAATATCATACAAGCACACACACAGAGTGATCACCATAGACCAGAGCTAGGTTTTCACACCAATCAATTGGTAGATCAAGGATTAGCCCCTGATGACGAATGCAAGGGCAAACAACAAGAAATCATACAAGTGATGCACACAGAAGCCCACTAGGGCAAATCAGAACAATTAGTACCAGTACTCCTAACCGGTTAATAGACAGCCTAGAAGAGACTAATCAAGAATCAAGACAAAAAAATGAGATAGAGAAAGGGAAGAAATTCCTCATAGCGGGTTCACCCAAGAACTGGATACACCAAGAAGTACTCGTGACCTGTAACCTTCACGGGTTACAGGTGAAGAAAGAGAGAAACCAGTCGATGTTATAGCAACTTCGAAATCGCCTCTGCTCCGATGCAGACATTCGGAATAAGGGTGATGATAAGCAGAATTCCCTAAATTTGTAACTTCAGATAATCCCAATGTTATGAAAACCGAGTTTGATCCAGATTGTGATCTATGGTTTTCGTGTTCAGATATCCACGATGAAAAATCTCCACAGTGGTATGATTAAGCGGAAGCACAGAGAATCATAGCCGAAGCTCTGATACCATGTCACTATATGATAATCTGATAACTTCAAACCAAGATCCAACAATATTAATGAAACAAATCTTATAGATGAACAGATCTCACAAACTCTCTCTCAACAAGAACATCAAAGAGATGAACTAGAATTACAGACTTGAACAAGATAAGCACGGGTCATCAATGTGATGAAACCCTACAACAAGAGAAGACGAACACTATGAGATTTGGAGAGAAAGTTTGTGAAGAATAAGATGCATCGACTAGAGAAAACCCTTTCAAATATAAAGACAAGTTAAAACCCTAAAGAGACTCAACCGGAACAAACACAAGCCCAGCAATAAGTCCTCACAGGAAAGCCCAATAGCTCGGCCCAGCTGCCCAACAACAACAGCAACTTCTGCACAGCAACACAGCAGCCCTGCCCAACACCAGCAATCGACATGCACAATCAAACAAAAATATAAGGTGTAGAACTTAACATAAACAGACTAAGAAACAAGAAAGAATAAGGAAAGAATAAGGAGAGATACACCTTTTAACAGTTTTAAATTTGATATCGGTATTTATTTATTTTAATCACGGTGGCCAATGTCAACATCAGGATAGCTAAAGAAATTTCGATTAAAAATGCACAAATGATGAATAACAATTAACTGATAATAATAATAACTAGAATTTGAAACCGCAAGTTGTCACGAGGTTCTTCGTATTCTTAGGTATAGGCTGCAAGATACTGTATTTACATGATTATTTTAGCTTTACAAAAGAGGGTTGATGGCGACTTTGTGTTAACAAACAATTATACAAAAGAGATTATAGTTTGCTTAAGGTTTATAAAAGTTAGGGCAGATGACACATCGGATGAAAACTGCTCCTGCAGCTTTTGGTACATTCCTAGTGGGCTTTCTGTTTTGATGGTGTGTCTTCATCTTGCTATTATAGCTAAACACTGTTATAGCGTATTTTCCATAGTGGTTTAGACAAAAGTGCTCTATGGATGGTCATATTCCATAAGTTTCTATACTATAATGCAATTCAATCCTCCATGTTGATGTATGGCTTCTAATGAGAATCTAGGAGGAAAGCTACAACAATGGTTTTAATTGTAAGAAGAAAATATGAAACATAAACTGGTTTTGAAACTCTTACCACGTTTCTCACGGCTTGAAAACTATATAGCAAAATAGAAATAGTTTACTCAACAAAATATAATTTTATAAACTTGTTTTAACTCTTCACGTTGCCGCGGGATCTTACGCAGTGTGATCAAATATAGACTATTATCGACCAGACTCGTTTTCGAATTAACTTTATGTCGAAGCGTAGAATAACTGAAATTTATACCGTTCAATAAAAACATATTAGATATGACCAAACTCTTTTACAAAACTAAATTTATAGCAACACGTAGACCAACTCAGAACATACAAAAAAAACATGTGTTTTGATGTCGTATTCCGCGTGATAAATTATAGATTACAATCGTCCCATCTTTTTTTTGAACTATATAGAATAACTCATAATATATACAGTCAAATGAAAACGTATCGTTTGATACACATTTGACCCAACACGTTTTCAATCAAAACATACTCGAAGCGTAAAACAACTCAAAATGTACTTAAAATAAACATGAAAACGTTTTATATTTGATGCGACTATTTTATAACATGTTTAAATTTATATTATCATTTCATGTAATTTTAACTAAAATAAAACAAAGAAAAACGGTAAATTCTTAAGATTTGAGTAATATTCTAAATTTTATAGAAATGTGAAGAAATGGAATCAAATAAGGTAAGTAGTTGAGTGTGGAGGGACCTATATATAAATAATAATACTTTAGTGATAAAGGTACAAAACTACAAAAGTTACTTCTAATTACCGCATAAGTTATTAATATATATAGTAACTAGTTTTAGTAAACCTGTGTATCACACGTGTTAAATAAATAAATATTAATATAATAAAATTTATGGAATATAAAATGATATTCCAAGATATGATATAACAGAAATTACGTATGAATAAGTAATATATATAAGTAATAAAACAGTGTTATCAAGCAGTCAAGATTAAGATCAAATATCTTTTTGGAGTTCCCTAATAGGTACTGGATTAGGGTTCTCAATTATTAGTTATTGATCCATAGTCAAATGAATCACGTAATCCCGTTTAACAAATTTAATGTTTTCTTTTCACTGTTAAAGATTTGGGTTAGATCAAAATTAAAGAGAACCTTTCTACCGATTGGCAATGAGACCAAGGTGGTGTTTGTTTTTTTGAAAAAGAGCTTCTAAAGCTCTTTTGTCTGCGCCAAAAAGAGGCGGGCAGATGTTTCTGGTCTGCAGAGTGTTTTTTTTTTGAAGACGTTTTATTAAAAAACGTCTGAGTGACCTCTTCTTGGAGAAGAGGTGGACTAATGTCTTCACACATCTTCTCACATCTTCTAACCATCCCTGTCGACACCTCAATTAAACACCATCGCAACCCACCATCATCATCATTGACCGACACCCACCATCGAAGCCCCCCACTCCCGAAACCAGCAATCACCCTCAACCCCTCGACCGCAACCTTCGATCATCATCAATTACCATCAACAATCACCACTGAAACCATCATCCCCTTCGTTTATCCCTGCCGACCGACACCATAGAAGCCCGAACCCACCATCGACCGACTTCAGACAGCTCTCCAGCCCCAATCAACCTCCATTGAATACCTCCGACCACAACCACACCATCGACCGACCCTCAATTAGAACCGATGTAACATCCCGTAATCTTCGTTAAATAAAAATTAATTTTATACATTTATGTAAATTTCAACCATAATAATAATAAATATAATAATAATAATAATAATAATAATAATAATAATAATAATAATAATAATAATAAAGTCTAATAATAATAATAATAATAATAAAGTCCAGGGGGAAGTTTTGTCAACATTGAAACCTGAATTTATAACTTTTAGACATAAAATAATAAAAATCGAAATTGCAGGGGGTCATTGTGTAAATATTAAAAATCAAAACTGCTTTCTCTCTCCTCCCTCGCGTTTTTCCGGCGGCTCTCCGGCCAACCGCCGGCGACCTCTCCGGCGACTCTAAAACACCAATTCACACGGTTTTGACTCGATCAAAAGCTACCGACACATTTAGTGCATGATTCGAACTCGTGGATCACTTTAATTTGAATAATTGAATGACCTAACATTACCAAACCCACTTCGACCCACTTTCGGCCGACCACGCACCAATCGAGCACAATGACACTAAATTAATCCAATTAATCGAGTATAAATACTCAATGATCTGTTCCTAGTCGAATGCACCTCTCAAATCAACCTGAAACATACAAAAACCTCAACTTCGATCACTTCCTTCTTTCGGACCTGCAACATACCCGAAAGCTATCTTCCAAGCGATTTTAACACCAATTGATTTAGGGCTTTGAATCAAGATCATCAGTGGAAGCTTCACACAACTTTAATTCGATTATCATCAACAATTTCCACTCGAACAGATTCTGTCAAAGCCGCGGCTTGTTCTTGTTGAATTTATCTTCAATTCGAACTTCATCACGTAAGTTAAACACATAAACATACTCGATTTAACATAGGGAATCAAAGCCCTATGATTCTAGATGCTAACAACATCGAATTGATTGTCAATTGGATCCAAGAACAGATCTAGGGTTTCGGGAATTTGGGGAAATTGGGAAATTATGGTTAAAAGAATTACAAACCAATTCTTACCGCGGCTGCGGCCTTTGGTTCACTGGTTTGGGCTGTGTGTTTGTGGGTGTGAGGTCCCGGGTTCGACCGGGCAACCTCCTTTTTATTGTTATATTTTTTTAAAAAGCTTTATAAATACTTTAAAAATATGGAAAAATTTCTAAAAATTATAAAAATAAATTTTATTAATTTTCCTTATTTTAAATCTTACAAAATAACTTTCTGTAAATTTATTTTATTTAAAAACTTTAATAGATTTTCATAAAATATTATTTAAAAATATTAAAAATACTTATTTTTATAAAATAAATTCTAAATCAAGTTTAACTATGAAATAATCATGAAAATCATGAAAATTATATAAATAATATTTATAAATATTATAAATAATTATTTCTATAAGATAAACGCTATATTATCTTTAATTATATTTTATAATTCACAAATTATTTACAAATAAAATTGTGGGTTATTTCTTGTAAAATATATTTTAACTAAAGGTATATATTAATACCTTATTATTAATCAAAATACTATAATTGTGGTTATCCTTATTTGTAATTATCTTTGGATAAATATAAATTATATAATTAAACCACATCATTTTCATACTTAATTCCAAAAATATATAAATACACTTATGAAATCCTCCTAATGGAATCAAAATGCAAATAAATACTTTGTAAACTTAAAACCTATTAAAAATCCCATAATTCTAATCCTTGATTTAACGTTAATTTCAAACTTAATCTTGTAAACATATATACATCCATTTGTGTACGTGTCACGTGTTAAACCAAACCAACCCAAATCTTACCAAATATATTATTCGCAATAAACACAATTTAAAGACTTAGTTACAATTAATAATAGGTATTGATCGTGCTTGATCGTGCATTGCTTAATTCTTTGAAGTTCTTGTTCATATACATTACCTCAATTCAAGGTGAGTTTCCGTGGCCCCTTTTTATGCTTTTATAATTGTTTCAATGTTTTTCAAACTTGGGGGAAAAGTATGCTCACCCGTTTCCGATGCTGTACAATCTTACATACAATTTTCATACTTGGAATCAATGTGATACTATTCTTATATTCTAATACATACATGGTGTTATTCTATGATTCTTACAACCATTAATTCCCGGGTTTGGGAACCAACGGATAGGTATTGGTAGTACTACTGGGTTGACACCCCCACCCTTCGACGATTGGTTAACTTGTGAGTTACCAACACAGCTGCCAGCAATCAGGCCAAGGGTGAATATATTCCGACGAATTTATATGCATAACTGTCATTAGGTTTGGTTGTCTTAAACACATGTTATGTGGTTTTTGCTTACAGTATGATTCCATATCAAATTCTATACAGCATCAACAACATGTTTTCAATTTAAACCTGCGGAACTCACCAACAATTATGTTGACCATTTTTGAGCATATCTTTCAGGTAATCATAAACAAAGAGGATAGCTAGAGCTGATGCCTTAGCAGAGACCCCCAGGATTTCAATAGACTGCATTTGTATTGTATATCATTTACTGTTATATCTGGACACTGTGTATATGGATTTTTAGAATTATTAAGACTATGATAGTCGTGGAACTGACTAACCACGACACAAGTCACCATTGTGTCGGGCGACGTCATGACACGAGGATTTTGCACATAATATGTCTCTGTAATTATACCAAGTGTTATGACGATCCCGTCCGTCGCATCCTCGTGTTTCCGCTCTAAGCGGGGGTGTGACAGATTGGTATCAAAGCCTTGGTTATAGAGATTTAGGTGGAGAATTCGACCTAGACTATAACCTAAGAACTTCATATAGAATGCATGCTAGGGATTGTGTGCATTTGATTTTACCTAAATGTCTTTCATGATTTGTGTGACACATAGACACCTGTATTCTGGATTCCTGGCAAAAAGCCCTCGGGCTAAGGCAAGCATATCGCATATATCTCATTGCGAGACCTGGTATGCTTACCTGGGGATTTCTGGGATGAGTGATAAACTATGGTCAATACACAAAACTACAAGGCAAATGGGTCAAATATATTAAGTCTATGAACTTAATATACAGGTATATTCCTATATACCTAATAATCAACAAGTATGTTCCTACATACCTGATTATATACATGTACACGTGTTATCTGAACATCCCGGGGAAGACATTATTACTCTCAGTCTTTCTCCATGGGATACTTTTATACAAAGAACTTTACGCTTGTATGCGCACAACATCATATTATTAGGGAACTTCGGTGATCACGCGTAGCGTCGATCTCGGATATTGAATCCGACCCTATCAAAGTTATGACTGAAATCCTGAAAGTATGACGGATATGCAGTTACCATTAGACTTAATGTGCTTATATGCTTATTTGCTATTACATGCTATTATTGGAATACTGGCTCATGGACATAAGGACATTACGTTATTTGTGCTTGCTAAATCTAAATAATACTATGATGTTAACTTGGGGTAAGTGAAGCTAAGGGTGATCATGCAAGGTAGATTACCATTACGGGTGCACACGTAATTGCAATTCACCATGCATGAAAAGTCTGGCTAATCTTACCATGAGGTAACGATCATGGGTATCACAAGTTTCTATTCTATACCCTAGGGTGCTAGGGTCATAATTCTAGTAAGTCCTTGTTGAAGGCAATCAAACATTATAAGTCCTTGTTGAAGGCAATCAAACATTATAAGTCCTTGTTGAAGGCAATCAAACATTATAAGTCCTTGTTGAAGGCAATCAAACATTATCATTTACTCAAGTCCTGTCCTACTTAGAGCCTTCATAGTATTTCCAATTATAATATTGACCTTATGAGAAATATCTCCACTTAGCGTTTCAGTAACTACTGATTAATGCTTAGAATGAAAGTGGAATACATAAATGTAGAGGAGTAATGATACTCTCTACACATACAAAACGTTATTCTTTAAGATTATGCTAAGGATAAACGGATGTCACGTAACTGGTTTAGGCATCGTTCTAGGTATGCCACGGATGTGGTGGGAACGCTGCGGGGAACCCTATATATAAGCATCCTTGGTATACCAAGAATATGTTTAAACTGGGCTACGTGATGATCCCGATTGACTGAGGCATGGATCGGTTTGGTTGTAAACTATACGTGTACGCTTTATGGATATTGCTACGTCACATTAAACTATTTACACTTTGGAAATGTTTTCTCTACAGTCATCAATTCCCGTGTGGAACCGATATATAGGTTTGTCTGTAGCCATTTATATACTAGTAAAACCGCCTATACATAAGTTGCGGTAGCTCACATCAAACTTATATTACGTTATTCTTTGGAATGATGCTAAGGAAAATTAAGATGTTATGTAACTAGTTTAAGTATTATTCAAAGTATATCGTGGATGTGGTGGGAACGCTGCGGGGAACCCTATATATAAACATCACCGGTATATTAAGAATGTGCTTAAACTAGGCTACATAATGATCTTGATGGACCAAAGCATGGGTTATTGAAACTTGATGAAGGAACCATACGTGATTCCTTTATACTTTGATTCCTATCAAAGCACACACAAATCTTAAATCATATTCTAAGGCATTGTGTGCCTAAATCAAATGGTTATCAAAATAAACTTTGAATTGTTATCCGTGGTTTTCAAAATCTCGACAAAGTCTGTGCCTCACTAATAAATACATGCAATGTTGGAAGAGTGGGATGAGTATCTGCTTATAGGTACACTTGGAACATCTCATTATTATTATGCCAAATTCCCGATAGTTGTTTTCATGTTGTATAGCTCGTATTGCCCAATTCTCATAGAATATCTTAATGATATTTCAAAATGTCTATTCGTCAAAAACGATACCGATCTGGAAACTCTGGCCGTAAGGTTACTGCTATTGTGGCACGTGAGGTTGCTACGGTCATACCAACTCTCCTAACTTATCTGCATCAAGGCGCGAACCCTGCTCAAATCTCTGTTTGTCCTAACCCTCCACGTGCTTGTACCTACAAGCATTTCAGTTCTTGTAAACCCACTAAGCTCAGTGGAACCGAAGGAGCTACCGGATTACTACAGTGGTTTGAAAGTATCGAGAACACTTTCCTAAACACCGAATGGACTTCAAAACTTTAATCCATTACTTACGGTTCTCAAATCCTCTTGAGAACGTGTCCTATAATTAAGAACATGCAATGCTGTAGGTGGAATTCCTACATCTCGGGACACCTTGTTAATTGAATATTTTATATTATAAGTGGTCACTCACCTCAATAATCGAATAAACTAATTATAACCTAGTTACCACTTATAAGCACGCATGTCTTCAATAAGGTTATGGCTGATCTCATATCTTGAGAAGTCCACGTATTCTCTTCGATTGTGAATCGAATGTTCACATCTCATTATAATGTCAAATCATTCTTGTCCTTGATTTCGCCTTCCTGATTTAAATTATTCAAGATTTGAACATCATCCTAACAAACTCTGCTATCTCAAACCTTGATCTTAAGCTTGTTAACATGATCTTTCCTTTGTTACACTGATGTAACTTGAAAATTTCCTAATTCCTAATTGATATTAATTTCCTTTCATCGTAAAGTCAAACTTTATACTGCTTGTACCGTGGGAAATGCAAGAGTTTGCAAGTCAACCTATGACTAAGAACACTCGTATCTCCTAAATGATTCTATTTCATCAAAGCAGGGGAGATTCCCTTACTTTGATGATTCTCTATTTCGATAAATGGTTTCCCATTTGTTAGTTCTATGAAATTTCATCCTCTGGATTGGGGTGACTTCCTTATCTTGAAGATTGACTTCAATTATTCTCATTGGAAATTACATTTCATAAATGACATGATCTCACCAAAATAGGATTGAAACCCGTATTTTGGTGGCAAATGTCAACCTTAGATTGTTTTCTTGTTATTATCAAGATAGGCATGAATCATTACCTCAAGCCTTTAAGGAATATTTTTAATATCAACTCCGATTGTGATTGATAACCACCTTCCTTAAAACTACACTCGTGAAATCTTTCAACATCTTCAACCGTTAGACACCTAATGACAATCTTCACACGAAACTTAGGTTGAACTATTTGACCCTGCTTTTAACTAACCGTGCTGTAAATAAAGTTCTAAGCGCCAGAATATATAGGAAATGAAACATTTATAACATTTACCTTATATAAGTTCTAATCTACCTAGAGTCTATATGGGAATCACATGGTGACACTAGTCTTATCTCTAGTGAGACGTCACTCCTTTTACATTTCAGAAATTAAGCAAATTGAATGGTTGCTTAGAATATACATGGCCTTTGAAGAATGATGCTTGTCCACTAGTGGGTACCACACTGAAATGGTAGAATGCCTAAACTCAAGTATAAGGTAGTGAGGCTGCAATAGTCATGACTTGAGATAAGTTTAAAATCTTTGGTGAGTGAGTACTATTACCCAAGGAATGAAATGCAAAAGTTAAAATTGTAATACTGGAATCATGCTCTTTATACTGATAGAATCCATAAGTTGACAAAGCTAATGTCATACCTTGTAACACTTAGATCAAATAGAATTAAGTAGGACATTGGGAAGATCTGTGAATAGTAGGACAAAGTTGGAGATTAGAGCAAGCAAACTAGTGGTGAAATAGACAAGAAGACTCAGATGTTATTATAGGCACATATCTTATCATCAATCAATACATATCTGTTGGATACTGGTAGGGGATAGCATTGATTCCTTCAAATTCACTCCTTCATTTGTCATGAACCCCAGTTGCTTAGAAATTAGTTAGTCGGTGGAGATAGGAAAACTCTCGACATGCGTAAGTTAAGATGTATAGAACTACCCGAAGACTGAGATTATTGTATACAGTATTGTTCTTAGAATAGGAAGGTTGGAAAGGAAATGACTGTTGTGTGTGACCTATCTTCTTCATTCCTACCGGTCATGGAAACTTTTTAGTTTTAACTTGGCCAGAATAAGTGCCTCTTATCTTAACTGTATGATGACAATTGGTGCATTATAAAAATTCAATTCGACACATTATCTCACAACGTCGAGAAATTAACCTGCATCTGTTTCAAATATTCGTATACCGTGGTATGATGTTACATCAATCGTTATTCTAAATGATTGATTCATCTTCTGTTTTAACAATATTCTTAACCATCCTTGTGAACCCATTCCAAGATCTTCGCATAGCGTATTATTTAGACTGATGGTTGGTCAAAGGAGAAATACATATTCACAAGATATGCGTTAAAGTCGTTTCATATGAGGACGTTTGGGATTCTTAAATTCCAACGGTTAACCTTTCTTATCATTGCTGGTCTTTTAATGATTTCTAGACTTCACCTTACCACGAAATTATATTGTGGAAGTTGTGATTATAAGTCTAACATACCATGGTAACTCGTCATCGTGTCCTAACGTTCCATATGCCAAATCTCAAAGAGAGTCTCGCGATTCTCTGGAAGAGTTCAAATTGGCATACATTATGTCAAGAATCTTGTAAAAGATTATATACAAATGAAACAAAGCCGGGTACCTATTGTCAAAGTCCACTGGGAATCTAAACGTGGCCCAGAGTTCACCTGTGAACGTGATGACCAAATAAAACCCCAGTATCCTCATCTTTTCGTTTCAGCCTCCTCGTGATTAAAATTCGGGACGAAATTTCCTAAAGCAGGGGAGACTGTAACATCCCGTAATCTTCGTTAAATAAAAATTAATTTTATACATTTATGTAAATTTCAACCATAATAAATAATAAATAATAATAATAATAATAATAATAATAATATAATAATAATAATAATAATAATAATAATAATAATAATAATAATAATAATAAAGTCTAATAATAATAATAATAATAAAGTCCAGGGGGAAGTTTTGTCAACATTGAAACCTGAATTTATAACTTTTAGACATAAAATAATAAAAATCGAAATTGCAGGGGGTCATTGTGTAAATATTAAAAATCAAAACTGCTTTCTCTCTCCTCCCTCGCGTTTTTCCGGCGGCTCTCCGGCCAACCGCCGGCGACCTCTCCGGCGACTCTAAAACACCAAATTCACACGGTTTTGACTCGATCAAAAGCTACCGACACATTTTAGTGCATGATTCGAACTCGTGGATCACTTTAATTTGAATAATTGAATGACCTAACATTACCAAACCCACTTCGACCCACTTTCGGCCGACCACGCACCAATCGAGCACAATGACACTAAATTAATCCAATTAATCGAGTATAAATACTCAATGATCTGTTCCTAGTCGAATGCACCTCTCAAATCAACCTGAAACATACAAAAACCTCAACTTCGATCACTTCCTTCTTTCGGACCTGCAACATACCCGAAAGCTATCTTCCAAGCGATTTTAACACCAATTGATTGAGGGCTTTGAATCAAGATCATCAGTGGAAGCTTCACACAACTTTAATTCGATTATCATCAACAATTTCCACTCGAACAGATTCTGTCAAAGCCGCGGCTTGTTCTTGTTGAATTTATCTTCAATTCGAACTTCATCACGTAAGTTAAACACATAAACATACTCGATTTAACATAGGGAATCAAAGCCCTATGATTCTAGATGCTAACAACATCGAATTGATTGTCAATTGGATCCAAGAACAGATCTAGGGTTTCGGGAATTTGGGGAAATTGGGAAATTGTGGTTAAAAGAATTACAAACCAATTCTTACCGCGGCTGCGGCCTTTGGTTCACTGGTTTGGGCTGTGTGTTTGTGGGTGTGAGGTCCCGGGTTCGACCCGGGCAACCTCCTTTTTATTGTTATATTTTTTTAAAAAGCTTTATAAATACTTTAAAAATATGGAAAAATTTCTAAAAATTATAAAAATAAATTTTATTAATTTTCCTTATTTTAAATCTTACAAAATAACTTTCTGTAAATTTATTTTATTTAAAAACTTAATAGATTTTCATAAAATATTATTTAAAAATATTAAAAATACTTATTTTTATAAAATAAATTCTAAATCAAGTTTAACTATGAAATAATCATGAAAATCATGAAAATTATATAAATAATATTTATAAATATTATAAATAATTATTTCTATAAGATAAACGCTATATTATCTTTAATTATATTTTATAAATTCACAAATTATTTACAAATAAAATTGTGGGTTATTTCTTGTAAAATATATTTTAACTAAAGGTATATATTAATACCTTATTATTAATCAAAATACTATAATTGTGGTTATCCTTATTTGTAATTATCTTTGGATAAATATAAATTATATAATTAAACCACATCATTTTCATACTTAATTCCAAAAATATATAAATACACTTATGAAATCCTCCTAATGGAATCAAAATGCAAATAAATACTTTGTAAACTTAAAACCTATTAAAAATCCCATAATTCTAATCCTTGATTTAACGTTAATTTCAAACTTAATCTTGTAAACATATATACATCCATTTGTGTACGTGTCACGTGTTAAACCAAACCAACCCAAATCTTACCAAATATATTTATTCGCAATAAACACAATTTAAAGACTTAGTTACAATTAATAATAGGTATTGATCGTGCTTGATCGTGCATTGCTTAATTCTTTGAAGTTCTTGTTCATATACATTACCTCAATTCAAGGTGAGTTTCCGTGGCCCCTTTTTATGCTTTTATAATTGTTTCAATGTTTTTCAAACTTGGGGGAAAAGTATGCTCACCCGTTTCCGATGCTGTACAATCTTACATACAATTTTCATACTTGGAATCAATGTGATACTATTCTTATATTCTAATACATACATGGTGTTATTCTATGATTCTTACAACCATTAATTCCCGGGTTTGGGAACCAACGGATAGGTATTGGTAGTACTACTGGGTTGACACCCCCACCCTTCGATGATTGGTTAACTTGTGAGTTACCAACACAGCTGCCAGCAATCAGGCCAAGGGTGAATATATTCCGACGAATTTATATGCATAACTGTCATTAGGTTTGGTTGTCTTAAACACATGTTATGTGGTTTTTGCTTACAGTATGATTCCATATCAAATTCTATACAGCATCAACAACATGTTTTCAATTTAAACCTGGGGAACTCACCAACAATTATGTTGACCATTTTTGAGCATATCTTTTCAGGTAATCATAAACAAAGAGGATAGCTAGAGCTGATGCCTTAGCAGAGACCCCCAGGATTTCAATAGACTGCATTTGTATTGTATATCATTTACTGTTATATCTGGACACTGTGTATATGGATTTTTAGAATTATTAAGACTATGATAGTCGTGGAACTGACTAACCACGACACAAGTCACCATTGTGTCGGGCGACGTCATGACACGAGGATTTTGCACATAATATGTCTCTGTAATTATACCAAGTGTTATGACGATCCCGTCCGTCGCATCCTCGTGTTTCCGCTCTAAGCGGGGGTGTGACAACCGAACAGAACAGAACAACATCCATTGTATACCTCCGACCACAACCACACCTACAACACCGGAGGAAATCGTTCACCGCTGCAGACTGCAGATTGGGAAGACTTTAGAGTTTGTTGCTTGTGAAATTCATTGGGAAAGTGAGATTGGGAAGGGTTTGTTGTGTTTGTTTTATAATAATAATAAAAAATAATAATAATAATAATAACAACAACATTGCAGATGTTAAAAACAAACAGTCTTTTTCTTGCAGACTGCAGACGTTTGGTCCACCTCTTCTGCTACAGATGTCTGCAGATATGGTCTGCAGACTGCACACGTTTTACCTCTTCAGAAACAAACAGCACCCAAATGAATCGAACACCATTCATTGATTACAATTCTGATGATCTCATTTGTATTCATAGCCAGGTTCGATGACAAAAATCATAACTCTACTAGCGATTAATGTTTGGGACTTTCTTTCATGTTCTACAGCTTGGAGATCAAGTTGTAAAAATTTACAATTTTTAGTTTAAATAGGATATCTTGGGATACATGAGGCTAGCATTGCTTTTAAGTAGTGATAGGATTATAAGTCCTGCGAATTTGAAGGAGTTTTGCTCCATCGAATCGTACTGATGCATTTCAGAAATTACTAATGGTGTTGTACGTACTACAAAAAGAACTTATAAAGCAACACAAGGAATTCAACATTCGTATGACTAATGAACCCATTAATCTAAATAGAGCAGACGAGGCAACTGTTGTTGGATATCAAGCTTCAAGAAAATAAAAGTAGAATCACTCAAATGAGCTTTTAATCGATAGAGCAATTTGTATAAGAATACGAAGAAGAACAAGAACAAATATATTGCAGAAGATGGAAAGGAAAAATGAAAGGAAAAATGAAAGGAAAAATGAAAGGCTGCATATTATTCAATTAATTAATGTGGCCTATATATAGCCCTTGCACGTATACGTGAGAACATGCAAAATTAATAAAATACTAATTTCTAGGGTCCTAATATAGAGACAACCCACACCATAAATCGACACCCACCTACGACACGTATGGGTCCATACGCGGCGTATAGGTGAAATACGCGGCGTATAGGTGTCCACAATAAATGCCAAACCCATGTCGCATTAGTCATTGTCGTGGTAGTTATACGCGTCGTATAGCACCATACGCCATGTATAGCTTTTTCAGACGACAAAACTAGACCAAGTCTAATCAATTATTCAGCATGGGTATATGTGTTGTATGGCCCCATACGCCGCGTATAGCCCTGTGGGTTATGGATGAAGGGTGTAGGTCCACCGACACCTATACACAGCGTATATACCTATACGACGCGTATAGGTGTCGGTGGACCTACACCCTTCACCATACGACACAGGGCTATACTATCAGCATTAAAAAAACTAATAACACATCCATAACCAGAGACGTATACAACGCTCAACAGAAGATAATAAATGAAAAGAAAGTCGGTTAAACATCAATGCAAGTTTTAGAAAAACTTTTTATCTTCAAAGGGTACGTTTATTACACCCGAGAAGATCCCGCTAAAATTCCGTAGAAGATATACTTTTGTCATCCAATCGTACGACACTTGGCTGCATTCCAGCATGTGCTGATGATAAACGTAATATATAAACAAACATTTACAAACTTCTATTTTTTCAAATTGTTGGTGTGACCTCGACACACAGGACATTTTACGTTGCTCATGTGTTTATTAGTAAAGAATGGGAAGATACTTTTGAATGAGTGCTTAATAGATTGAAAGATACGTTACACAGGTGTATGAAGTCGCGCATCATAATAACAGACAGATATCTTGCTTTAATGAACGCATGTGTTAAAGTATTTCCGAATGCTTCGAAGTATATATGTAGGTGGCATATTGATGAAAATATCGTGAAACACTGTAAAGCAAGTTTTATGAAAGATGACTGAGGAAGTTTAAATATGCATGGGCACGTTTGTGTGAGTCTCCCACGCTGGAGATTTACGAGTATAACTATAACCTTCTTTACGAACAACTAGTGAAGTGAAGTGAGAAGTAAGTTTTTCTTTACATACATACATACAATATTGTTAAATACAGAAAAATAATTTTGTTTATTATATTTCAGAAGTGTTATCTTATATATACAAAAACTGGCAAGATAATTACAAAAAAAATATTTGTATCAACCTGGACTAACTCAAACCGCAATTTTGACCAACATAAAACAAATAGAGTCGAGAGTTAGCATGTAAATTTAAAAGATATCTTAAATCAATAAATAGCTCACTGGATAGACTTGTGAAGTTTGTAGATCAATTTGTAAATACGCAAGAGGTAAATTTAAAAGAAAGTTTTAAGACAAGCAAAATTAATACCATGAATCATCATAAATTCCCGCTATTTGATTACCTACGAGACAAGGTTTCACACAAAGCTCTTGATTTATTAGTTGCCAAAAACACTAAATTTCAAGTGATGCACTCAGCAAATACAACGTGTGGTAATAGCCGATACTTTACTTACGTCTTATATCCAGTAACGAATTATATGTTAATTAATAATTTATAATGCAGACACTAAAATTTCACTAGATGCAATTGATGTGTTTTGGATGAAACTTGATAAACTTAAACCGTCATTTATGGTGGATAAAGAAATCAATGTTGAAGAAGAGATGGAACGCCTGAAACAACAAATAATGACACAGCCCATCGCTGTAAAATTTAGTTTGGTGGAAAAAAATTAAAGGAATTGTGTATCCATGGAAAAGTAACAAAAAGTGTCTGTTGTGCAAACAGATACTCACAGTCGTCTAACGTTAAAGGTTCAACAGCAAAAGTGTGACACTCAACAAAGTACGTGTGACATGCCCAGACATAGCTCATTTGTTGCGCCTCACATTACCGGAAGAACAAGTTCAGCGGTAAAGCCTTAGAAGCTCGCCATGCAACATAGTCTTTCAACGTCTTCTAAAGTGAAAGCAACATCAAATACTGTCGGAGTATCACAAAGTACTAATGAGTTTTCATCGATTGTCGGTAATAGCCGATACTTACTTACGTCTTATATCCAGTAACGATTATATGTTAATTAATAATTTATAATACAGACACTAAAATTTCACTAGATGCAATTGATGTGTTTTGGATGAAACTTGATAAACTTAAACCGTCATTTATGGTGGATAAAGAAGTCGATGTTGAAGAAGAGATGGAACGCCTGAAACAACAAATAATGACACAGCCCATCGCTTTAAAATTTAATTTGGTGGAAAAAAATTAAAGGAATTGTGTATCCATGGAAAAGTAACAAAAAAGTGTTTGTTGTGCAAACAGATACTCACAGTCGTCTAACGTTAAAGGTTCAACAGCAAAACTGTGACACTCAACAAAGTACGTGTGACATGCCCAGACATAGCTCATTTGTTGCGCCTCACATTACCGGAAGAACAAGTTCAGCGGTAAAGCCTTAGAAGCTCGCCATGCAACATAGTCTTTCAACGTCTTCTAAAGTGAAAGCAACATCAAATACTGTCGAATATCACAAAGTACTAATGAGTTTTCATCGATTGTCGGAGATCAACAATTAAATATATAAACAGGTTAAAAAATTGGATTCCATCCATCTTTCATCAGCATATTTCACGTATACCGGAAGTCCGACCCGATGGGAATTATGGTTTTCGATCTATAGCTTTAGGCTTAGGGTTTAACGAAAATAAGTGGATTTATGTGCGGTAACAACTTTTTGAAGAGTTGGACAAACACGAATTGGAATACAGAGAAGTTTTTGATACTTTGTACCCCGAACATTACAACGACTTACGTCACACTATAGATTGGCAATGTGTGGAACCTGCACCAGAAGAACATTGGATGATAATGCCGTATACGGGAATAGTGGTTACTAAAAGTTTGGTTTTATTCTTCATTTATTAAGCAATAATGGTCGTCAAACATTTTTCCCTTATGGGCTTATGCAAGAACTATGATGCCTCATCATGTCATATCAATTATTAATGTCAACAATAATCATTTTGTCCACTTTAAGTTAGAAGGAGATTACCCGATGCCTACATTAAGTAATTTGTGGCTTCTTAACCAAAACGTACGTGCTGCAGAATGGGAGATTATGTATAGGCTTCGTATTTTGAAATATAACGCAATAATAGATAATAATCGAGAAACCACAGCTTATATAAATTTGTTTTATTTCAAAATTTATAATATTTGAATTATATATTAATACGTTTGTTTATATTTTATTATTGTCTTCGTATTTCGCGATTTTAAAGATAATTTCGTACTTGTTTGATTTTTCTATAGTTTAATAATATAAAATCAAAATTTTCAAATATTAAATTTCAAAAATTCAAAATTCAAACAAATATTCTAATAGTTCAAATAATTCAAATTCAAAATTCAAATTCAAAATTCAAATTTTAAAATTCAAATAATTAAAATTTTCAAATGATTTTTTAATTTTTTCTAAAATTTATACCTATATGCCGCATATGGACCCATATGGCTCATACGTCGAGCATATTTTGGACTCTCGTATTTTGTCTCTACCACACATTTTTCAAAGCCAAAAACTCTCTCGTATAGGCCGATACTACACGTATTGTTTATCGATTTTTCTTCATCCATGTATGTATTATTGTTCTTACATTTTTATTATGCTAATCGTTTAATAGTTTAAGCATTAAAGTATTGTTTTGTGCGTTATAATCATTGATTTAAAAACTACTCATACGAACATACGCCACTACAGAGCCGCGTATAGGGCTTTACACGGCGTATAGCTCATATATCGATGATCTATATGCGGCGTATAGCACTGTACGTGAGGCTGTAGTGGTGTATAGCAAAAGAGAAAGAAGATGACAACCAATATACGCGTATAGGGCTATACGACACGTATAGGGGGTGGGTGTCTAGTGGCTATATGCAGGTTGTACGTGGGACCCCTATACGACGCGTATAGGGAGTGGGGTGGGTGACTGGTGGCTATACGCAGGTTAGACGTAGGACCCTTATACGATGCGTATAGTGATATACGACACGTATAGGGGGTGGATGACTAGTGGCTATACGAGGGTTATACGTGGGACCTCTATACGACGCGCATAGTGCTATACAACACGTATAGGGTGGGTGATACACACCTTATGTTTTAAAACCATTATATTTATTTGTATTCGTTTTCTTATGCAGATATGTCTCCCAATTTAGAGATGGAGGCTGACGTTGTTGACGTTATTGTCAATCATCCTTTGCTACAATTTGAGCCCGGGTCCATTGTGCACGTGAAGTGCTCAAAATTCATACATATGAAGATCGGTCATCAAAAAGTTGTTGATTGGGAGGTGATGGCCGAGCTCGGAGAGCGCGATAGACTTGCTGGCATTATCGAAGATGATACGTCATGGAGTTGTTTATTTGAGACCGTGTTCTTGCCTTCTTACTGTAACACCCGGAAGTCTGACTTTTGGCAGGCTATGCGACTGAGCCTCAGTCGCCTGTGATCTATGCGACTGGAGGTCAACCGCATGGCTATTCGGCCGATTGAAGCTCAACCGCACGTTTGGAGTTCAACCGCCCGAATGGAGTATGAGCCGCATGGAGCATGTGCGATTGGGGTCCAATCGCATAGTGTTGATGCGACTGAAGGTCCAGTCGCCCCTGGACCAGATGCGACTGAGCTGTGGGTATAAAAGGGGAGTAGCTCCACTCTCCTCCCATTTTTCAGTCGGGGAGAGGGAGCAGAGGGTGACAGAGAGCAGAAAGAGACCGAGAAGAGAAAGAAAGAGGGGGAAGGTGCTGCCCGATTGTCGAGAAGCAAGCTAAATCGAAGCTCACCAACTCCTACCTGACAATGTGAGTTCTAGGACCCCTCATTTACATGTTTTCTAACGATTTTGGGGCTGGAAACACATTAAAACCCTAGTATTTAAATAGTGAAAGTTTGACCCATTTGGGTAAATCTTGAGCATTGTGTTTATGGTATGAATTAGGACTAGTATATGCTTGTATGATGTCCTAGTATGAATCCCTGAGGCTAGGGAGGGTTGATTTGGGCTAAAAATGGGTTTAAGACGAGTTTGGGTGCGGGGGTTCGCGACTGCTGTTTAGGAAGAACTCCAGTCGCTGCCCAGTTAGGGTTATGCGACTGAAGGGCCATTCGGCCGAATGAGTGAAAGTTGATGTCCAATCGCCCGACTGAGGTTCAGACGCCCGACTGAGCCTCAATCGCACAATAGTTGATGCGACTGAGAGTTTCGGTCGCATGAGTTCAATCGCAGAGTAGTTGAGTCGTACGGTTAAGAGTTAGTCGCATATAGCCCAGTCGCATAGTGTCTAGTCGTACGGGAGGAAGTTCAATCGCACGTATGAGTACCCATTCGTATGAGTAGCCCAATCGCATGACCAGTCGCATGGAGGACATGCGACTGGTGTAGTTCAGTCGCCCGGACAGGGCTAATGTGAGTGAATGTAGAAGTGTATGTATGATGTATGTATGCTAGTATGATGTATGTATGTTAGTATGATGTTGCCATGATAAATGGTGAATACTGATGATATGTAAGTATGTATGTTCCTTATATATATGTATTTTATCTTTAATAACTTTACGTGAATGAATGAACGAAAGAAAAGAATGTATTAAGAACGTAAAGTGAAAGATAATGAAAGAAGGAACATGATGAATGAATGCATGCATTAATGAAAGAAAGTAAGAAAGGCTTGCAAGCAAATGAAGGAGGTGCACACCCCTGGCAGGTGTTAGCTCAACGGTGTACGGGTTAGCTACCCCGAAGGATGTACATCGGGTCAATCATTGAGATTGATAATGAGGTGAGCAACTTCGTGTTGCAAGAGACTCGGTTAGCAGGCAATCATAAGATTGTCACTGAGGTGAGCAGTCGCGCACTGCAAGAGACTCGGCTAACGTATGTTAGTAGTGAAGTAAAAGATAAGTGGTGCATGTATCTACCCCAGGTGACTGGATCAGCTTTGTGCATAACGTTCGTGGCTAACCACCACAGGTCCAGCACCAGTAGTATGTATGATGAAAGTGGGGTATTGTACATGTCACCGGATGTAATGAACGTTTGAACGAAAGTAATGAAAGTATGAATGAATGTAATGAATGTTCGAACGTAAGTAATGAACGTAAGAATGAAAGTGAAGTACGTACGAAAGTACGTGAAGTAAAGTATGTACGAAAGTATGTATGTATGAAAGTAGATGAGAATGATGAAGAGTACACAAATGAAAGTATGTAATGAATGATGAGATAATAATAATATTATCTACGTGTACGTATGATGTGTGAACACATATATGAAAGAGCAGTTAATGAGAATGAAAGTATGTTTTATTATAAAACTAGAACTCACTCAGCAACGCTGACTTTTATGTGTTTTCCAGTTCGCAGGTAGTGTTGCTGAGGATGGCACGAGGCGACTACTCAGCTCTTTTGGGATGGCATTCACTTTTTGATTATGCTGCAACGTCATGCGTTGTGGGCCCATAACGCACGCAACTCATCACGTTGCATGCCATTATGAGATTTCTTGAGTATTCCCCCGGAAGGGATTATTTAAGAAATCTTCTTTAGATTTTGATAAGTTCGCCACGCATTGGAAGCGTGCGCGTAGCACATGCAACGAAATATGTTGCATGCGTGTGTCAAGAGTATTCCGTCAGGGTTCCGATGTACGGAATTACCTAAGGAATATTCTTTAGTTTAAAAATATAATTTTTATATGTTTGAACTTAATATCTCCTCTAGAGGTCGCTGTATGATCCTATGAGGAGAAACAAAGTAGAGAAAGTTTCATTTTGTAATCGAGTCAATGATGTAATGACTTTTATGAATGAATGAGAATGTATATACTTTATCATTTCCGCTGCGTTGATTTATGATTATATACATTATGTACGTTATATGTGCGATGAAGAACCAACCGTAAGGTGCCCGGTGAGCGGGGCCTTACACTTACCGAGAGCTGACAGTGGAGTTTTTATCCACCTTTACTTATATTCGTACTAATGAGATGGAGGAGGACGATGAGCATTCTAAGATTTCGTTTAGATTATATGGACATTCACATCAGATGTCCATTGAGCAGTTTGTCGTTATCTCGGGACTTTACTTTAAGCCGGAGATTATTACCCCTCTATTCATCGAGGGTATTACTGAGATTGAGGAGACTCGCTTGAGAGATTGGTGGCCTTAGATTGTCGAATGTATGTTTAAGAGGACTAAGGGCAAGGGCACTCACATTAGAGATCCTTTCATCCGTTACTTGCATCGTATGATTGCCACATCCATCACGGGACGTGGCAAGAGTTGGGAGTGGTGTACCATTCCTGACTTATTTTACTTGTATTGTTGCTTACGGGGACCAGTTGCAAACTAACGAGATGTTTGGCGGAGTATTTTGCTTTGTATTATCATCACCGGGAGCAAGGAGCGGTGTACGACGACGCTTACATCATGGTAATTGCCCGAGCTTTTTGTTATCCTACTCGGTATATTGCTAACATATCTCCTCCGATCGAGCCGGTGAGATTAGTTCGTCGTACGTTATTCGGTATGCGTATTATACACCAGTTTCCTGGTGGCACACGATTCTTTCTTTGACCCAGGAAGATCTGGCATCGGCACCTGTTCAGCAGCTCGGCGTTGATAATCCGCCACAGCAGCAGGAGCATCTCCCGCATGATCAGCAGCCGCATGACCAGCCGCCGCATGACTAGCCGCCAGCACATCAGCGCCACCTCAGCCACAATCACTCGACATATTTATAGAGATGTTAGGCTGCCTGCACGTATGGAGACATTTATGTAGGAGGTTGTTGTGAGTTTACAGCAACAGGATCGTCGGCTCGATCGAGTTCAGAATCTTATGGATTGGCACGTTCAGCTCGAGATTGCGTGAGCATGCGCTGCTGGTACATCCTCCGTAGTTGTCACCGTCTCAACATTACTTTGACTCGTCGTAGTTTTTATATTATTACTATCATTGTAATTTTTATTTTGTTATGTATTTAAAAACTTTGTTATTTATATTATCATTTTATGTTAATTTTTGTATTGTTATGTCGTTTGTTCAGTTAATATGAATATTTGTCTTATATATTTTATCGGTTAATTAAAATTATTCGATTTAAAATTGTCGGTTAAGCAAGTTACAAACATAACATAAATATAGTCGACGTAAATTTATTTATAAAAAATATATGTAAAAATAACAAAAAAATAAAATAAACCTTCAGCAATATGCCACGTATAGGCCTATACGCGGCGTATAGATGTCTCATGTGTCTCACACGTCCCAAGCGTGTTAACGAAAATTTTTTTGAAGCCATACGCTGCGTATGGGTCCATACGCCGTGTATGGCCTCTGTCGTCATCAGAATGACACCTCATCTGACGGGTTTATGTCGGGGAATGTTTTTCCCCTATACGCAGCGTATGGACCCATACGTTGCGTATAGGAAAAAACATTCCCTGACATCCCACCTTATACGCGGTGTATGGAGCCATACGCAGCGTATAGGGTACCCGGGTGTTAATTTAAAATGTTAGGGTGTCCAAATAACCAAACCCAATTTCTATCTTAAAAAACCGGTAAAGGAGTTGAACCCAACGTGCACGTCTAAGTATTCAACGTACACATCCTCAATCCCTTGTGAATCACTCAAACCCCTTTACTCATTCTTCTTATTCACCAACAAATTAAAACAAACTAAAATAATAAACCACTTCTATAATTTTGCCCGACTCATTCGTTACTGAACCGTGACCCACCGACCCGTACTTGAACAAAACCCGATTACCCAACAAGTGTTGCATTATTTTTCTATTTGAAACATACTGTTGCATACCAATGAGGTTTTAAAAGTTAACTTTTTGCAAGTTCAACATGAAGGTAGTGGAGTTATTGCAATGGCATGGTTCCAATTCAAAATTCGTTGCTGCCCATTGGAAATCATAACCGTCGGAGTTGAAAAAAGCATATATTTTTTATTTAATTTGTTTGTATTGAGGAGACCTAAAAAAATTGGAGATCCTGTAATAATTTTTAGCTTAAATTGAGATTTCGAATAATAGCTTAAACTGATGATTTGGAGTAATTGGATTACATTGTGTTTAAATCAGTACATTTTTTTTTACTATATTATGATATGTGCAAATTGTACTAGATTAGAAGTCGTGGGAGTGAGATGCGCGTTTTATTATGAAAAACTTGAACATGAACCCATACTATTATGTGTCTGTGAAAAAACCTTATGTAAAGTAATGTTTTTTTCTATCTATTAAGTGTATACTACTCATCTAGATCTCACTGTGATACTTACCAATGTTAATTGCATTTTGGGGGCTTGACTTTTATAAAACAAATACCTTTTGCTAATATCTGGTTTGACTTTAACTAATTGAGGTTTTACTTTTACTAATTGTTTCCTAATAACCTTTTCTATATGCTTTTGCTGGTTGATGGAATAATATTTCAAGAACTCACTAGGTGAAAAATATCAAAGGGATTCTAAAAGAACCAGGACTTAGTTGGGTCAATTCGAAGGGATCAAGGCATTATTCCTCACTAGGATAATTCTCACTGTATGACAACTGGAATATATAAAAAAAACTTGAGAGGATGTGAAAAAAACTGTAGAGATTTGGTTATGTTTTTGAATGATGAAGATGGACAAAATGAAACATCACTAATATATCATAGTTACAGGCTTGCTATTTGTTTGCCTTAATTTGTGGTGTTTAAGGAAGATGAATCCTATATTTATAAGTTGATGACAAAGAAATCATAAACTTTCTTAGAGGCTCACATTGAAAATGCTACTGTTTACAAACCACTGGGAGCATGAAAAGCCTCAAGTCCCAAGATCACTTCTTCAGTTCTCCGAGGTAAATTCTAAAATAAATAACTTAAATTATAAAGCTTTTGGTTGTTTGAGAGACAATCTTAGATATTTATATTTGCTTACTACCAGAACACAATGCAACTAGCTTGCCTATTCAGCGCAATACGCAGGTCGTTTAACCAATCATGAAATCAAATGTTGTCTACAATGTAACATTTTCTTTTATTCATACTAAAATCCATTTTTAACAAGAGTTTTCGCAGATCAAGTGTTAGCAAGGCTGCATATATGGCTACAAGGTTATGTTGTCTTTTAACCATACTCATATACATCTTCAATGAATGTTTGTTTCATTCTAACATTTATTTTAGCATAAACATGTACATTTTTAAATAGTAATGTTTCCTCTTATGTACGTAACACTTGTTTTTTAGAAAGAGCTAATTTTAGAGGTACAACTTCTCCACACTAAGGAGCAGATAACAAGGAAACTTTGTGATTGTGAATTTCTTCATTGCCATCTTTTTACATTGAAAAGGCAAAAAAAGAAATGATGATGCAAGGTTTAATTTTCATCAATGAGATTTAAATTACACAGACAAAGCTCTTGTATAACTAAATTTGTTAGTATCATATTTTCTAATTCTAAATATATATACACACATATATATATAGACACATACATACAGGTCTCCTGCAGGGAAGTGCTGGTTTCATTCCTAATTATTATTAATCTCTAATTGATATGTGTGTTTCAAATGTTATTCTATTTCAAAACCCATTCTTCGGTCAATTACAATATATAAATTTGTGTAGAGTATGAATTACTAATTTACTCACTTTAGAAATTTCATGTGTAAAACTACTTTTTATTAGGTTACAACTTCTCCAAGCTTATTGTACAAACTTTTACGCATTAAGTTATAAACTTACTAATTGCCCCTCGTAAAGTTATAAGCTAAACCCTTTAACTTTAAGTTAATTTTCTCTTAAAACAATATGCTTTTCTATTTTGTTTGTTTTTAGTTTCATTTGACCCAATCATATTTTGACATTTGGCTACTCATAACTTTTATATTTTTTAATCTATAAGTTTAAAATATGATGTTTATAAAATTTAAAATTATATTTGCATTGTGCGTATTTTATTTATATTCAATTCGCAAGTGTAAACTTTATTCAAACCGTATTATATGTGACAATATACAAGTTATCATAGCATACACATACAAATCATCAAAGTTGTTTTTAAATTTCATTTTTCTTACAATTTTTTTCCTAAAATTACTGGTTTGCTTACATTTATCCATCTTCCAACATGAACTTTTCTTGCACTTTTAATATCAAAGTGCAAGTCATCTAATTCAAATCCCATAAATTTTAACACCTCGAATCTCGCATGTAGCACACAAGCTCATCAAACTAGTTCTTTCACAACTTTTTGTTTTCTAGGATTCTGAACATATCGTTATAATATAATTGTTTTTAGTTACATTTTCATATAAACTTTTACGGTGTCAACTTGCCTCGGAGCTTGAGTAATCAACTACTAGTAAGTTATTTAAGATCATCTAAGCACAATTATAATCTTAGTTATTTTATCCCTTTAAATAGAAGTTATCATATAAAACTCTATATAAAGATTTACAAAAAAATATATACTAAAATGTAATACATAATTCTATATCAAAATAAATAATTCATGTATTTATAATCACGGAAATTTTTTTCTTGACCATACCCAACTTAGACCATCACTTTTTTGCCGATCTTATTCAGCTAGTAATTTTCGTTAAGAGGATAGTTTGTTGATACATCTTGTGCTCTCTAATTATATGGTTGTGTGGTTAAGTTCTGCGTTGTGCAATTTGGTGATTATTTTCTTGAGAGTAATTTCTTAAAAAAAATAGCTACTTACTGTTGGTAATTTTAGTGTTATCAACGCATATTTTAGTGTATTGGATTAACTTGCTGATCGAGGAAATAACGTTAGAGATTAAACGAGCTAGGTGTCGCGGAAGTGCGGGCTCGATTTAATTCTAAACGTAAATTAGCAGTGCGCTTAAGTAAATAAATACTTGGCGCAATTAATATTTGGGCTATTAAATATTAGGCTAACTAAATATTATATTGGATTATATAATTAGTTGAATTTATTCCTGGACCACAAATGTTACCTAAGATTAAATAGTCCTTATATTAAATGGGTATTGGGCTTTGGACGTAAAAGTCCATTCGAGAGTTTCTGCATCTTTTTAGAAAACACCCTTTTCTTGATCAGAAGATATACGAAACAGAGACATACGGTTACGAAGAGAACTATCAAGAAAACATCATAGATTCAACCAAATCCGACTACATCAAGAGTATTCTCTGTCTAATCCGATAAATCATTCGCGTGTAACCCGCGAAATAGTTTATCTGATAGTGATTCACTATTCAGAGAATAATCCAAGTTGTTTTAAGTTTGAAGATTGATTCAGAACCGGGTACGTTTTGTTTTTGTTTTATGTTCAATTTCTTGTTATAGACCCACAAATACAACAAAGATAAACCTATTTTTGGTTATGTTGATTTGATTATTTGCGTGTTTGGGTTTGTTTGGGTCATGTGTCATTGTTCCTTTTTTGTTCTGTTCGCAAGGAAGGGTTTGTTCGACTGACACCATCGTCTCCAGTCAAAGATTTCCTGTGGATTGGTGGTTAATCGCTTGTTTTCTCCGGTGAACTTTTCCGGTGGTGAATGTTGGTTTTATTAACCTCCAATGATGGGATACTACACTCGGAAACTTAATGCATTACAGATTATCAATGGATTCAAAATCCATTAAGAATTCGGGTCGACCCGTTTCGTATCTGTGGTAAACGGGTCGGGTGTTAACCTGGTCGGAGTCTCCAGATCGGAGATCGTAATCAACGTTCTGTTGTAGCCGGAAGTTTTAGATTCCGATCACCGGATAATGAAGATTACAAACGATGGTAATCTCGTTGTTATGCAATATACGAATAATAAATTGGTGACAAATTTCATGATGTCGGTGGACGGTTCCCGGACTCCGTTCTGGTGCAGGAACCTTGGGTTTATTCCGCCGGCGGTTGTTCATGTCCGGAGGGGTTTCGTTGTTCCCCGGTGATAAATTCCGGTTGCTTGTTGTCGGGGACAATTCACTGTTGTTGCCGGAATACCGTGGTGGTGATCGGAACAGGATATTTCAAGAAATATTGACGAGCGAAGCTTGCGGGTGGAAACAAGCCTTTTGTGGTGAGTCCTAGTGGGTCAAAAGACCTGAATACTCTACAAGGTATGCTTACCAACTCTACTTTTGTACTTGATTTAACGACTCATTCGTGACATGTTAATTATTTACAAACACAAAAATGCATTTGATTCAAAGAAACAAAGTTTATTTTACGATTTGGACAATAAACAAATAAATGGTGATGGTTTTAAATCAAATAAAGTTAACACTGAAGTGTTTGTTCACATATTTAAATGAGGTGGCTGGACAGTTTAGGTTACAACCAATCCAATGGATGTTTACAAGTTGGGAAAAACCCATTAGGAATGGAAAACCCATTGGGTTGTGAAATAAATGGGTTAGATTCAAAGGATCCAATGGTTAGTAATATAATTCGTTTGAGTATTATGTATCATTTAGTTTTGAATCCTTTAACGTACATGATGATATACTTGCATGATGAGTAGACTCATGTGCTACGAGCCACATGTGCAAGAATCTAATATGGTTTGAGAAATTTGAACCAGTTAAAGATGGATATATATAAAGGAATGGAAATGTAGCAACTGATCCTATTAAGTAGTTGTAAAAGTTAAACTTGTATTTTCATCTCAAGAACAATTATTATTAGATTATGTGTTGTATGGTCTAAGCATTCAGGAAAACTTATTAATGTCTCGTTTGATGTTGAATCTGTTTTATGACATCATTATCTTCTAGCAAGTAGATTATGTTTTCAACTTGTAGCATGCTAGATTAGGTCATGTGTATTAGTTTAAATAAAAGACATGTCTAAAATGATTTAATATCCGCTTTTGATATGAATAGTAGTAAATGTCATACTTGTGAATTAACTAAGATTAAAAGGAAGTTGTTTATGTTAGAAGGAATTCTAAGGTATTAGAATTTATTAATCTGCCTTCAATCGATATTAAAAATATGTTATCATATTGAAATGAAGGATAAGGGGGAGGCAGATGTGATCCTTGGGATAAGGATTAAAATGGGTGATAATGCCTTCATGGCATAGTCTCATTATATGAGAAAGTATTGAATTTTTTAATCATTTATTGTTTTCAAGTTAATACTCCTATATGTCCTAATACTTGATCTGTGTATAGTCAAGGTGAATCTATTCACATATGAAATATTTAAAGCAATTGGTTATCCAATGCATGTTATGATTAGCATCTGGCCTTGTATATCTTATGCTTTGATGTGAGTAGATTTATCAGTAATTTAAGTATACATTATAGTAAGTTGTTAATAGATTGTTTAAATACTTGAAAAGAACCATGAATTACGATTTGTATTATGTAGGTTTTCTTTTAGTTATAGAAGGATATTTTAAAAGAAATTTGGGTAACTAAGTGATGTGTATTCTGTTTTGGAGAAGTTTGCATCACTTGACAATGGAATACGAGTTTGTAGTGTTAACTCTAGCTGCAGCTAGTGAGTAAGCAGAATGACTAAGAAATTTTGATTCTTGATATTCCATTGTGGTTAAAACTGATATCACCAATCTCTATCAAATGTGATAGTGCTAACTACGGATTACAGTCAAGTGTATAATAGAAAGTCTAGACGGTTGTGTATTATACATAGCATGACTAATGAGCTCATCATGCATGGCATGATGTCTGTTGAGTTATTAAGATCTAGGTATATTTTGAGTGATCATCTAATTAAAGAGTTAGAAAGAGATCTCGTCTTAAATCGGTCATAGGGATGGAATAAGTCCAATTTTAATATTTTATGTCAAGACGCCCAATTCCCATCTGATATAACGTTATATGCTGAATTCAATGTGGTAAGCTTGTCATAAATATATTGGAACGCATAAACAAAATCATCCCAATGTATGTGCTCAGACTGCAAGATAAATAAGGTTGAAATTTAATTTCTTAATAGTTCATTGATAAATTGCAGTGCAAGTGCAAGAGTAATGAACTACCTATAAGAATATGAAGTTTTAGCCGCTTCAATAAGCTTTGGACTTGAGCTTTGATATATTCTTTGAAGGATTAGGACACAGGCTAGTAAAATATTGTGTCATGTGGAGTTTGGATTTGTAAACGTACATGTATTTTACCTACATGTATTTAAATGGATAATTTGGGTTCAATCCATTGTGATACCCTGTTATTCTAATATATGTATCGTGTAATATACTAAGATGAAAATTCAGTCAGCGGGACATTTTCATTTATGTATACGTTTGTGTTTCTGTGAGGATGGTTAGGTTAATCATGGATATCACTAAAATGGGGAGGATTGTTGGTAATTTTAGTGTTATCAACGCATATTTTAGTGTATTGGATTAACTTGCTGATCGAGGAAATGACGTTAGAGATTAAACGAGCTAGGTGTCGCGGAAGTACGGGCTCGATTTAATTCTAAACGTAAATTGGCAGTGCGCTTAAGTAATAAATACTTGGCACAATTAATATTTGGGCTATAAATATTAGGCTAACTAATATTATATTGGATTATATAATTAGTTGAATTTATTCCTGGACCACAATGTTACCTAAGATTAAATAGTCCTTATATTAAATGGGTATTGGGCTTTGGACGTAAAAGTCCATTCGAGAGTTTCTGCATCTTTTTAGAAAACACGCCCTTTTCTTGATCAGAAGATATACGAAACAGAGACATACGGTTACGAAGAGAACTATCAAGAAACATCATAGATTCACCAAATCCGACTACATCACGAGTATTCTCTGTTTAATCCGATAAATCATTCGCGTGTAACCCGCGAAATAGGTTTATCTGATAGTGATTCACTATTCAGAGAATAATCCAAGTTGTTTTAAGTTTGAGATTGATTCAGAACCGGGTACGTTTTGTTTTTGTTTATGTTCGATTTCTTGTTATAGACCCACAAATACAACACTTACTAGTTTTAAAGTGAAACAATGAACCCTTCCTTTTATTCAAAGTTTGCTAACCGAGGAAACTAACATTAATTGTTGTCTTTATTTCACTACAAGGAAACATGTTTTTAGGGGCGACCAAAGTTGCTATTACTTTTAGCGGCGACATGTCGCCGCTAAAAATCGCCGCTAATAAAACGTCGCTAATGATCAAAATTTCGCCGCTAAAAAATCGCCGCTAAAAAATCGCCGCTAAAAATCGCCGCTAAAAAGTCACCGCTATTACTCCTAAGTCGCCACTATTGAGTCGCCACTATTGAGTCGCCGCTAAACCTGCAGAATGGCGAAAATGTGTCGCCCCTAATGCCAAAATGTCGCCGCTAATACCCCTGCGCATCTATTACAGATTCCTGCGGTTATTTTTCAGTTTTTCTATATTTCCAATACGAATTTATACATACAATCTGCATATTCTGCTACATTTACTAACTCTAAACATAAATTACCATACATGAACATAAATCCGGTCGTTACAACATAACGTTTTTAAAATTCCATCTAGGTACATCCTAAACCTAAAACTAAACTAATTAAGTCAACATCCATTCGTACATTACATTCTAAAACTAAACTAAATCAACATCCTTCATACATTACATTCTAAATTAAGTCAACATACATTTATCAATTAAGCTTCATCATCTTCATCGTCTTCACCGTCCTCATCACTAACTTGTTTATTTGCCCATAATTTTGAAGTTGATCTCTAAAGTATGGGTCTTGGAACAAGGCATCAATTTGTTCCTACAATAAAAGTATATTTAAGTCAAATTCCATTTTGTCCATTTTATGATGACCCGTCTAAACGGGTCAAACTAATAAAATTACCAAACTAATAACATATATATAAATTTAAGGTCATTATAAGTAAATGTTATAGTACCGAGGATATTTTCAAACGCATTCACTTGATCATCTCCTTGAGTTTGGGCAGCCAACTCATCCTCTAATCGCCGTTGTAGTTTACAAAAGGTGAATTAATATGCAAGTAACAAAAAATTAAATTAAATAGTTACTAACAATTGTTTCAATTGCTGCGCTATCAATCGTCCCATCTTTAAGTGTATGAGCATCAATGAAAGTCTGTAGGTGACTTTGAGCCTATTTTACATTAATATTATTTTTTATCACAACTAGCACGTATAAGATATATATATATATATATATATATATCTATAAATATAACCAAACGTTACTTTTTTATAAGTTGTGCTGCTATATGATGATGCCCCTCTCGGTTTGGGTATTTTTGAAGTTGACGATTTGCTTGGTTAACGAGTGACTGTTTTTGATGCTTCTCTGACATGAAATGTCTAATGGCACTCTCCCAATTAGCCGGAGTCATCCCTTCAGGAACATTGGCTAGAGCTCTCTTGACATCCCCTCTAAACTCTCGAAAACGTCTTTTGCATCTGCTTTGCGATCTCTGTATCGCTTCATGTATATTGAAAAATTCCCATCTTTAACTTAGATCGATCAACGTCCCGATCAATCTGCTCTAGATCGAATGATTTCTAAAAAAAATAAACAAAAGAAGTTAGTCAAGTAAAAAACAAAGATCTCGACATAAGATAAACTTAATAAATCATTTACCGCGAGGTGCTCGTACAATGCATTCTGTTGAGCTTCTGAAACCTGTCTCCAACTACCTTTATCAACTGCAATGTTCCGCCACATGTATAACCCCACTTCCCGCTAAACAAATCTTCTTGTGTCCAACCGGGTAAAGTCGCTTGCCTGTCAAATTGCAAAGTTAAGCGCCCTCCTTCTTCCAAGACCTCGGATTCTAGGCGATAGTTTTTTGCAATCCACGAGTTTTCCTACGAGGTGGTGCTGAAAATCAATTAAAATTATCATTCACAATAAATAATTATCTATCATAGGATTTATAAATAGTTTATAATAAGACTTACAACCCTCCTCGTAGTGTCCATGCCCAGATCCAAAGCCGCCAGGTGGTGGTGGGTCCTGTCCAGAACCATCTCCTCCATGGCCCATCATATCGCCATCATGTACAGTATCAATACGCAAGGGAAATCATACTGAAATGTTATAAGATATGTGAGACAGAAATATAATGTGAATACAGTTTTCCAACCTACTTTAAAATATAAATACAAATACAAATACAATGTGAATACAGTTTTCCAACCTACTTTTAATCAGATCCCTCAGATATCTCTCCCTCAGAT
Organism: Flaveria linearis; assembly: GCA_024085815.1. Taxonomy (NCBI): domain Eukaryota; kingdom Viridiplantae; phylum Streptophyta; class Magnoliopsida; order Asterales; family Asteraceae; genus Flaveria; species Flaveria linearis. The sequence goes on from CM044008.1 coordinate 21,823,342, forward strand.
ACTTCAGTATCACTCTCAAACCCCTCAGTGTAATAATCTGATTCGTCCTCTAACCCCAATTGGCATCAAACGTTGCATTAGAATATGACAGTCATGAGATTTTAACCCAGTAATGTTTGTATAATTATCTATCACTCTCTTGCTAATATTAGATCCGAACCAATCTGGCAATTTAACATTTTTAACTCGCAGAAAAGCTTTCGATCATTGACTTGGAATGAGTATTTTGGGTGCGGCTTACATAACTTGCCATTAGCATTTTTTTTCAACCACAACGTCTTTCGAATGTTTACCTTTTCCAAGTCAACACGTGCGTTTGACGTGTCTTTTGTTTTATCATTCATTAAAAGAGTACCGAGCAAACTATCGCACACATTTCGCTCAATATGCATCACATCTAAATTGTGCTTAAGCTGCAAAGAAGACCAATACTCAAGTTCAAAAAATATGCTTCGTTTAGACCAGTTTAACTCAAACTCCTCTCGCTTTCTCATAACACCTCCAAAACTAGGATGCTGCCCGGTAGACGAGGGAGTAAACGATCGAGTTGAGCTTGTATATCAGCATCACTAAATTGTTTAGGAGGTGCTCTTGTATCTGGTTGCCCATTAAATTCCAAATTTGTTCTCCATGGATGGTTAGCATCTAAGAACCGACGATGACCAACATATACAACTTTATTTGTTACGCGTGTTGAAGGAGTGTCTTCATTGCAAGTCGGGCATGCTTTGTATCCCTGTCCACTCCAACCTGATAGATTACTACGGGCTGGAAAGTCATTTATAGTCCATAACAACACCGCCTTCATTGTGAAGAATGTGTTTGTTGCCGCGTCTTTAGTACGTATGCCTGTATGCCATAATTCGTTAAGCTCATCCACTAACGGTCTAAGAAAATGTCCATATCCTTCCTAGGTGATTTAGGGCCAGGAATCAATAAAGTCAAAATGAATGAGGACTCTTTCATGCATAACCATGGAGGCAAATTGTATGTGGTGAGTACAACCGGCCACGTGCTATGAGCCGAACTCATGTTACCAAATTGATTAAAACCGTCAGCTGCAAGCCCTAGGCGAACATTTCGGGGTTCCTTCACGAAGTTAGAGTAGTTTTTATCAAATTCTTTCCATGAAGATCCGTTAACAGGATGACGCATCGTACCTTCTTCTGATCGTCTAGTACTGTGCCATATCATATCCTTTGCTGTGTGCCTTGAACAATACAAACGTCGTAGGCGGGGGGGGGGGGTCAAAGGTAGCATGACCGAATTCCGACATTTAGTACACGGACAAAAACGTAACCTCTATTGTCGATCAGACTCTTGCACATCTCAAGAAAAGAGCTGAGTCCATTATTATACTCCTCTGAGCTTCGATTTGGATGTTAAGCCAACTTTTATCGACAACCATGATGCAACTGAAATATAATATATAGAATTTACAAGGGTTGGTTGTACACTATTATTGACAACCATGATGCATATACATAAATACATACATACACAAGCAACTTAAACATTTACATGAGTCAATTAACTCAGATAGGCTGCTAAACCCACTTTTTGAATATCTTAATTGGTTGTTACTATTATTAACCAAATAAACAACTAAATTTTAAACAACTAATTTACCATAACAATGGTAGGCTGCTAAACCCACTTTTTGAATATCTTATCTCATACACGAAACTAATGTTGACTTTTGAAGATTTCAAACATAAGTATGTTAAGTTAATAAAGATGCTTATTTGATTGTGTTGTTAATTATTATATTCAAACAACCAAATCAATATGTATAAATTTATGAACATTACTTTACCATTGATATACGTGTAACAACCAAATCAACAACCAAATCAATATGTATAAATTTGTGAATATTACTTTACCATTGATAGTTTTGTACGTGTAACAACCAAATCAACAACCAAATCATATGTATAATTTTATTTAATATCAATAACTTACTTCTAAACTATAACAACTTACCCAACTTAATCACAACCTACAACTACCGACTAACTATATATTGCAAACTAAACAACTAATTTTTAACCAACTAGCAAAATACCCAAACTCATTTCATTCAAACCTACAAAATACACAAATACCTTCAAAGACATATACACAAATACACATAAATCAAGCAAATGGAGACAATAACAGTTAATTTCATCCAAATCTTTGATAAGAAAACTAAAAATTTACCTTTAAAGACGGATTTAGCGGCGACGGGTAAAGTAGTAACAAGAGGTAGCAAGCAGCAGGCAGGGAGAAGCCGGCGGCCGGCGAGGGTCTTCACTGATGAAGGGAGAGGCCAGCGAGGGGAAAGGCCGGCGAGGGGAGAGGCCGGCGAGGGGAGAGGCCGGCGAGGGGGAGAAGCCGGCGGGAGAAGCAGCCGACAAGAAGCCGGAGATCGCGCGAGATCGGGGGAGAGGCCGGCGAGGGGGAGAGGCCGGCGAGGGGAGACAACCGCCGATGGGAGACGGTCGGCAATGGAGACGACAGCGAGGGAACCGACAATGTCGTGCGCAGGTGGAATTTTGGTGGAGGGAAGTGCTGCAATGTCGCGCGCAGGTAGATATTAGGGGAAAGAGCATTAGCGGCGACGCGTCGCCGCTAAAGGCGTCGCCGCTATTGCTAAAAAGTACGGAAACATTGTAGCCGTCAGATCTCCATTTAATCAACGACTACAAATTAACTGAAAAGTTAGATATGGGATCGAGACCATTAGCGGCGACAGGTCCTTCGTCGCCACTAATGGCGTCGCCACTAATAACCTCAATTCTTGTAGTGTTTACAAATTGATTTGTTTAAGTATATTAGTTGTTGTTTACATTTGTTCATATTGTGTTTTATATACATGACATAAAAATATGAGTAATACGTCATTAATGATTTTACTTATTTACACAATATTAAGAACTGTGTTTAACAAATATTATTATCAGTAGTTATTAAACAAGTTGAGGCATCTTGCTCTGTTCAATGTATTCATATTGTCTTTTAATATACATGTGATGTAAAATACAAATAATAAATTAATACTTATTGCACTTGTTTATTCTGAGCATTGCAATTATCATTTTCACTATTAGTATTCAATCTTTTACACAGACACCCCCCCCCCCCCCCCACACACACACATATATATATATATATATATATATATATATATATATATATATATATTTATATGGATATTCACAATATGAATTTGATCATGTATTGTTTCATAGCCCATATACATATTTATATTTATACTACTATATAATTCATATTAAAGGATAAGATGATATGTCATTCAAAGTATAAGACACCTATATAACATTTTAAGTATAGAGTACAAGTGTTTTATACAATAGCTCCACTTTTGCGTCATTTAATTAACTTCTTCTAATTATTGTATTATTTGATACACATTATTAATACGTTATTTAATATATGATATTATTTAATTTACTTTATTAATTTATTTTATATATAATAATAAATTAACATTTAAATTTATATTTACTAATCATATTTTATAACTAAATACTATTTAAATTAATTATTATTTTATTTAAATACTTATATCTCTATTATTATAGTGGAGGGTACCTGAGAAAACCAATAATTATGTGAAAATCAAAGAAAATCATGGAAACCAAACATAATTTTTTATTATTTTAATTGATAAATGTTATTTAAGTTTTTGTTACATATATTTTGAACATAAACACGAGAATGAAGAGTTTTACATATACATAACACTATGTCGAATGAAAAACTGTTACGTATACGTGACCTATATGTGACGTATATGTAAAATAATGTTAAGGTTTTTCATTTAATCCATACTCTTATTTATATATGCATAACCAATATAAAGGGCGGTGAATTGTTTTTTAAATTATGGTTGGTTTCATTGGTTTTCTCTAGTTTTCACATAACATTGTAGTTTTCTGAGGATCCCTCCTCTACTATTATATAATACATCTCTTTGGATAGAGATGTAATTTTACCGATGTGACACCCGAGAAATTTCAGGCAGATTCCGTTAATAACGAGACTCGACTCCGTTAAACCCTTTTTATTTCTGTCAAGTTAGCGTGTTAGTACCAAACGAATTTATCAATAGTTGAATAATAAGCAAAAAGGATTATAATTGTCCAAATAAAAATTAGAGTTCATAGTATTTGTGAAAATGAATAAAAAACTAATAAAATCCCGACACCCGAGCCCGTTAGGCTATAAACCAAACCCATGGGCCATACAATCTAGTAGTATACATACAACCCTTGCAAACCCTATCTCCCACCATAAAAATTCGACCAAATCCCTTCCCTCCCCCTTCTCTTCGGCCACTCACATCCCCCACCACCAAAACCCTAAATCGATCACCATACTCCCTCCATTCATCCCCATTTTGCTTCCTTCTTCCTCCTAATCCATCCAAGGACCCTTGAACGTGGTTTCCTAGCCCCCAATCTCGAAATTATTAAGGTAAAAATCATGTTTTATGGCTGGAAATTTGTGATTATGTTTGTGTTGCGTGTTGATCATTGTTTCGTATGTTCTTGTGAATATTGTTGTTAGATTAAGATAAACTTGGTGATCAGTAATTATAAATTGTGATTATCAATTGTATAATTACATGATATATAAAGACTAGAATATTACACTCTAGACCCTATACAATTAAATAATATTAAACATAAACTAATGTTTGTCTAATATCCCCCCGCAAGCTAGGCCGGGGAGCGACTCTTAGCTTGGACCGTAGAAGTAGAAACTTGGAGAAGGCAATGGCTTTGTAAAGATATCTGCAATCTGATCATCTGTAGTGATAAACTGAACTGATAACTGACCCCGGGCCACCTTTTCTCGGACAAAGTGATAGTCTACCTCAACGTGTTTTGTACGAGCATGAAAGACAGGATTAGCTGATAAATATGTTGCGCCTAAGTTATCACACAATAGTGTGGGAGCAGATCGTGTAGGAACGTGTAACTCATGGAGGAGAGTTTGTAACCATGTCAGTTCAGCAACAGTACCCGCAAGAGCTTTGTACTCGGACTCAGTGGAGGACCGAGAGACAGTCTTCTGTTTTCGTGCAGACCATGATACGAGATTCGAGCCCAAGTATATAGCATAGCCCCCCGTGGAACGACGGTCATCCGGGCACCCGGCCCAATCCGCATCCGAGAAGGCGGTGAGGCCGGGGTGTGAGGAGTCCGCATAGGCATGTAAGACTGAGTCGGAGTGCCGTTGTATGAGAAGCCCATGAGAGGTAGTACCTTTAAGATAACGCAATATGCGTTTGACAGTGGACCAGTGATTTTCAGTCGGAGAGTGCATAAATTGGCAGACTTTGTTAACCGCATAGGCAATATCCGGACGGGACAGGGTGGCATATTGAAGACCGCCAACAACCTGTCGATATTTGGCGGGGTTGTCAAGGAGCGGACTGTCGGCAGCGGCCAAGTTAGCCGTGGTGGTGATGGGAGACAAGACAGGCTTGGCATCGGAAAGTCCCGCTTTCTGCAGAAGCTCGAGATGTATTTTTGTTGAGACAGCACGATGTCGGAGCCAGTGGGACAACCTCAATGCCTAGGAAATATGATATACGATCCATGTCTTGAACGGGGAAAATGCGGCCCAAATGTTGAATCACTGAATCAATAGCCTGTGGATCATTACCTGTCAAACAATATCATCGACATAGACAAGCATATAAAGTAGTGTGCGCCCGGATGAATAAATAAATAAGGAGGGTCGGTTTTGGATCCATGAAAACCATGCTTGTTAAGCGTGGTGGATAACTAATGAAACCAGGCCCGTGGGGCTTGTTTTAACCCATACAGTGATTTGTGGAGGCGGCAGACATAGTCCGGTTTGGACGGATCAGTGAAGCCCGGGGTTGTTGCAGATAGACTGTCTCCTTGAGATCTCCGTGCAAAAAGGCATTTTCGATGTCGAGCTGTCGTAGGGGCCACTGTTGTGTGACAGCCAAAGATACACAAGGCGGATCGTCGTCGCCTTGACAACTGGACTAAAGGTGTCATCATAGTCAATACCTGATTGTTGTCGAAAACCCCGGGCACACAGCCGTGCTTTGTAGCGTTGTATAGCCCCCGTGGGATCTCGTTTGATCTTGTAACCCATTTGCAATCAACAACATTGGAACCAGGGACACGAGGAACCAGAGACCACGTCTCATTTCTCAGTAGGGCCGAATATTCCTTAGCCATGGCAGCCCGCCAATGTGGAATATTGTTAGCAATGGCAAAGGATGGTGGGACGGTATTTGGGTCAAGGGTGGTTGTGTGAAAGAGGTGGGGTTAAAAGGTGTTGTGGGTTTGGGGTTGGGACGGAGATTAGGTGGGCGTTAGCGAGGAGCAGGAGGGGCTGTTGGCTGGGTGGGGGCGGTGGGGCAGCTGGTGTGAAGGGCCCGAGGGTGGTGTTGAGGCTGGTGGGATTGTGGGCGGCTGTACAACGGAAGCGGTGGTAGTGGTGGATGATTTTGGACGACGTTGGTAGGTCCGAAGAGGAGGAGGTGATGATGTAGGAGGGGTAGAGGTAGGAGGTGGAGTAGGAGGGTCATCGAGTGTATAGGGGTCCGGATAAGTGGAGACGTAGGGCTCGGGTTCGGGTTCGGTTGAGGGAGGGGTAGGTCGAGCAAAAGGGAAGCATAGTTCGTTGAACCGGACATGACAGACAATATAGAGACGATCGGATTGAGGGTCAAGGCAACGGTAACCGTGATGGTCCGGGCTATAGCCTAAGAAAAACACATGGTGTGGAGCGAAACTCGAGTTTGTGACGATTGTAGGGACGGAGGTGAGGGAAGCATTGGGAACCGAAACGCGTAAGAAGGAGTAATCGGGGGTACGGTTGAAGAGGTGTTGGAAGGGTGAAACGGAGGAGTTATTCCGAGAAGGCATACGATTGATGAGGTAAACCGCGGTGTCAAAGGCATAGGACCAAAATTTGTAGGGAACATGAGAATGAGCAAGAAGTGTGAGGCCAGTTTCCACAACGTGGCGATGTCGCCGTTCCATGATACCGTTTTGTTCGCTCGTGTGTGGGCACGAGAGGCGGTGAATGACCCCGAGGGAGCGAAAAAGTTTGAGAGGTTTTGAAATTCACCGCCCCAATCTGTTTGGACTTGTTTAAGTTTGGTGCCAAAATGTCATTCGGCCATGACAATGAATTGCTTAAATATATTGAACACATCCAATTTTAATTTGAACGGAAAAACCACATAAATTTGGAATAATGATCAACACATAAAGAAAATAATTGTGACCGTCAACAGATGTCACAGCAGAGGGACCCCACACATCACAAAAGACAAGATCTAACACATGAGAACTTTTAAAAGTAGAATTCAGTAAATGTTGTTTGGAAGATTTCCCAATAGAACAAGATTCACAAAACGATGTAGAACAATGTTTATTTAAAGGTAAATGAAAAGCAGATAGCATTGACTTCAAAAGCTGTGGATGAGGGTGTCCCAGTCTTTGATGCCAGAGTTGGAGGATGCCCGGGTTGCTGAATAGGCGACTTTGGAAACTGATTGGAAACGTGGAACGTTGAAGGAGTAAAGTCCATTAGTTCTTGGACCCGTGAGGAGGGTAGTGCGGGTAGCCTCGTCCTTCACACAAAAGAAAGAAGCATGAAATTCAAAATAAACATGATTATCATGACAAAATTTTTGGACAGAAAGAAGATTTTGTTTGATATCAGGGACATGAAGGACATGGCGAAGGTTAAAGGTACGGTTGGGTAAGTGGAAACGTTTGGAACCAATATGTAAGACGGGTAACCCTTACCATCGCCAACATGGAGATTGTCGCTACCATAGTAGGCTTTAGAATTGTCAAACCCTGAGAGATCTGGGGCAACGTGGTGGCTGGAACCTGTGTTTGGAAGCCAAGTTGATGATGTTTGGGACCTGTAATCAGCATAGTTGGCAGAGGGTTGTTGTCGTGGTCGAATGGTGGCTGGATCACGGTTCGGGCACTGAGATGGGATGTGTCCGATGCCACACCTGTGACAAGAGCCATACACAGTATTCTGATTAGTTGCTCAATTGAATTGACTGCGGTTACCTCCATTATTGTGGCTGTTTTGAGGAGTGAAGGTGCCTCGTCCATGGTTGTTGATGGACCTGTTGTTGCGGTTGTTTGAGGAGCGGTTGGTATAGAAAGCTTGGGGCTGCGAAGGAAGTTGTACCTGCAGTCCAGTTGGGCAGCAAGCTGATGGACAGCTTGCACAGCAGCATCGGAGGGCTGATGGTTGGTGATGGCAGCCGCCGAAACATTGGCGGTGGTAGGTGTGGGCTTAAGGGCTGCCGTGAAGGCTTGTGTAGGGGGGATGGTGTGGTTGTCATTCTTTTGGAGCATGTAATCATGGTCTGCAAAGAGGGCATAAAGTTCATTCAATGCTAATTGTTTTGTGAGGGCTGCGGTTTTGAGTCCGTTGTATTCCGAACGAAGACCGGAGATGATTAGCATGACTAGATCTTTTTCCTTCATCGGTTCGCCTATATTGGCAAGGGCAGTGGCATACTCTTGGGCCCTTGTCAAATAGGCAAAAGAAGATTCATCAGACTTCATCTCGATACGTAGCAATTGTGTCTTTAACGTGTATTCACGAGACGAGGTATGAGGAGAAAAGGCTCGTTCTAGAGAGAGCCATAATTCTCTAGAAGTGGTAGTGCCTTGAGCATGTTGAATGGCGGTTTCGGAGACCGTAGATAAAATCAGCATCCGTACGTGAGCATCATTGTCCATCCATGCAGAATATTCCGGGTTCGGTTGCCTTGTTTCGGCTACTGCAATCTGCGATCCCTTGTCTGTTGCAGCGGGAACCGGAATGGTAGCCGCCGGACATGGTATTGTACCATCAACGTAACCGAAAAGCTTGTTGGTTACAAGGAATGGTTGTATCAGAAGTTTCCAGTGACCATGATTTTCAGGTTTAAGAAGGAAACTAAACTTGTGAGAGTTGTGAATGGCCTTCTCCTTTGGGTCGAAGGCTGTGATGGTGGCCATTGTTGTCGATTTGGGATGGTGCGCCGGCTAGGGATGTCTGAAGGCAATCAGGGTTGCGGTTAGGGGTGTTTTTAGGGTTAGGCTCTGATACCAAGATAAACTTGGTGATCAGTAATTGTGAATTGTGATTATCAATTGTATAATTACATGATATATAAAGACTAGAATATTACACTCTAGACCCTATACAATTAAATAATATTAAACAAAACTAATGTTTGTCTAATAGATTATGTGAACAAATGAAATAGTTATAGGGGAATGAATAGATATCTTTGAATGAACTTTGTGATTGGTGAAATGTCTTGAAAGACACAACAATATGTTTGAATATTGGTTTGAGTGATGGGAAATCGTTTTGGGATAGATGAGATATAGCAAATGTGAAATTATGCAAGTTATGTTTTCTGGCAGAATTATTATACGATTTTTATTGTGGTGTAACTGACTGAGAATGAAACCAAATACAGTGTTCTTTTGCATCAATAAACTGAGTCTTGGATTCTAGTTTTTAAAATGTTTGACCATGTCAATTTGGACGGGTAAAACACGAGTTATGGTAGTTATAGTAAAGGGTGGTCAAGAAGGATCTTTCTGACAGTTTCTGAGTCACTTTTTGTGCACGTCATAATAAGGTCATAACAAGTCCAAATGATGTGTTTCTGGTGCCCACTTGTTTTTTACTGAGTGTAGTTTCTAGAAAGGGTAACCACACTCCAATTGGAGGTGGTTAAGTTGGTGTTTTACTTGTTTTGGCTAGAAGGGTCAATTCTGTCCTCTTGGATAGAATGTATGTGTTGACGTGTTTGATGTGCCATTTTCATCTCATAAAAACTGAGACCAAACCCTATGGTCAAACATTTTTCCTAGGAATCCTCTGAACTCCAGAAAAAGAATTAACCCAATAGCTATTTTCAAATGGGAGTTATGCACAATTTGGCAAGCTAACTCCAGCGGCCCTCCGGTTGAGAGCTGTTGTAACATTTTTAGTTTTTCTAGCAACTCCAGGCCCTTAAAACCTAAAAAACTTTTCACATACTTAATTAACTCATAGGAGAGCCTACTGGAGTTTGTCCTTGGCCTAAATCCTTGGTTGGTTATGTGTTTGACCGTATCTTCCGAACACCTAGAATCTGCCGGAAAATGCAGATTCTGGAAAACGAATACCTACAACTTGTAGCATGTTTACTTGGCTTTTGTTTGTAATGTTAGTACTACTAGAATTTATTTTGATGGTATGAGTTGTGTATGAGTCTAGGATAATGCTAGATAACATTATGCTTGCATGGTATATGTGTTGCATGTAATGCATGATCTTTGTGATTCCAGATAACCGACTCATGAATATTTCACATGATTATTAACTTGACTCGTGTGTACTAGTTAGGATGTATTGACATGTAATTAGACATACCTTAGTCACCAACGAGAATCTTAGGGTTGTAACCAACTTAAACCATTTGAGTGTATGTGATTGGATGTCAGTACACGTTTCATACATTAACACTAGCTCCGGTATGTCTAGGGAGCGGGTACTGTAATTCGGACTTGCTAAAATTTCAAAACACTCTTACTTAGTGTTGCTGTCAAGGTGAGTCTTCACGGCCCCTATTTTACTTTCTTTCCTTTTTGGGGGAGAAAACATGCAAACATATTACAAAATGGTTTTGGTATTATTGTTTATCGCCTGTTACGTTAATGCAAACATACTTAAAAGTCCTTACATTCTCGAACCGTTAGTAATGTGTAGCGAGGTAATTCTGAGTAGTACTACTGGGTTTGACAAACCCCGCCCGGGCTAGTCGCGCTAGCTTGATTGGAGGTCAAACGGGTGCAATATTGACCTAACATTTATCACTATCTGGTGAGACGTGACGGGAAAGCAACAAACATACAAACATACAAACAGTCAGCTTCGGTTCGAAACGCTAAGTAACTTGTTTATAGGCTAGCTACCTATCGATATGCTTTAATTACTTTACCATTCAACAGTTACAAACATTTTATCTATGATAAAACCTGTGAACTCACCAAATTTATATTGACACACTTTAGCATGTTTTCTCAGGTCACAGGAACGCTTAAGCTCACGATGCATGATAAAGGAACGCATTCAGGACATGCATCATCAAACTTATTTACTTGCATTGAACATTTTGTTTCGACTTAGCACTTATTACTATCAGTATTGGTTTACATTTCGTTTATTTGCTTCCGCACTGATGTTCATTTCGTTTATATTACTCTGATTGAAGTCAAACGTTTATTTTTTTAAATTCATATAATGTCGGTTGATATGACCGTGTTTGAGATCCTGGTTTGTCACACGCCTAACGATAAAACCCCGTTTGTGGAAATTAAGGGTGTGACAGATTGGTATCAGAGCCACTGGTTATAGAGAACTAGGATTGCATCTGCATCTAGACTATAGGCTTAGGCACAACACTAGTGTTGCACAGACACTCTTACATGATCACAACTGTTGAACGAACATTCTCCCGGCATGCTAACATTATATTACTGAACGATCATAACATTATCCGTGCTATCCATGTCAATTGTATCATCCTCGACTAACAAAGGGGCGGAGAGTCCCGCTCGCGTACTTCCGACATCTACACGTGTTCCTTCACTCCTGGAGTTAAAGCAACGACGACTTGAACCTAACATTACCACTTTGGAACACGGAAACCTTTCTAACACTCACGACTAACCTAACGACGACAAATAAAGAGAACAACACACCTTACTCTTCCCACTCTTTCACACTTGTTTCCACTTCCAACATATCCTATCTTCTTCACTAGTCTGGACAGTAAATGTGGGACAACCAAGGGATTCAAAGTCTATCATAGAATCGGACTTAGATATGCAGACACTTAGAGCTTCAAAGGAAAAGGCCAAATCGTCTTGATTCCCCGCTGTTATCTTAACTGTATCCTTTGTACAACCTTAGTTATTTGACCATTGGTATAATAAGTATATCTTTGATACCTCTATCATTGATAACACTCGGTACTTAACAAGGTATGTTATCTCGAATGGGAGGAACCGTGGGTGACCATGCAAAGAAAATTAAAATCATAGGTGCACACGTAATTGTAATTTGTTGTGCATGAGAATTCTGGCAACTCTATCGGGTGATAACGGTCATAATCAATACAAATTTTCATTTCTATACTTGGAGACATGAGGTCTCGGTTCTCATAAAACCTCACTATTGATATGCAAACAAATCCTTCATTCCTACTCGTATGAAAGTTCTAATCTACCTCGAGCCTTAATGAGATTCGTATTATGGCATTAGCCCTAGTCTCTATGAGACGTGCTCTTTTTAGCATTTCAGTGTTCGTGTAACACTATCCATCTATATTGTGCCAGATCTTCAAATGTTGCAATAAAGTGATAATATTCTTGGCGCGTGCAGTCTTTGTTCATTGGATTGATCTTAAGACTTAGAGTCTCGGTAATTTTGGCGTTCCAGCATTCATTTCATTTGATATCTATCATGTCTAAGCGTACGTTACATTTGTTTGTCTCCCTGGTGGTGAGAATCCAATCGGATTTTTCTGGCTTACTACGCTTGGCGTAGGACCAAAAAGCAAGACATTATGACGACCCCTGTCACACCCCAACCTTGACGGCGGAAACGTCGAGATGTGAGGGTTACGATTGTTCACAGCCACATAACGCTATTTATTAAGTCCAAATATATTATTCATAAGTTTCATTATTAACATTACAAGCAAAAGTTTCAACAAAGAATACATCATGTACAAATGCTACAAATATAATGATCATCCATTTTATCTCTAGGTCCAATCCTAGATGTAATAAGCTTCAAAGAGTAGAACACATACTTGGGTTATTCCTGAAACATGTTAAAAATAAAAGATCAACATAAAAATGTTGGTGAGCATTCCATAGTTTTCAATACATAGAATATATAAAAGATGGCAATTCAAGTCATAAGTTAGTGAATAAAGTGATTAGGGATGTTATGAACAATGCAACAATCAAACCTCGACAAAGTTTTACAAGTCTCAAACGTTTACAAGATTATACGATTAGCTAAGTGTACTTGGATCAACCAGCAGGCTTGTCTGGCCCATAGATCTATGACTTCGCTATGCTAGCAATAGTTAATGATTGTACATATAACGCCATAACATGGTAACCACAAAAGTTCAACTAACCACAACTTTACATGATGAATTACCATAAAGTTTATAGGTCTCAAAGAAGTTTACAAGTGCAATGATATAAGTTAACATGTTTCACCTTAAAGTGTGAAAATAAGAAAAAAGGGTATGGAAATACTCACATGACGATTATGTATATATAGGTTGATTAATAGAGATAATAATCGATGTTCCAACAAAATCCTTCCCAAGGTACCTAATCATGTGTATATATATTACAAGATTTAAGTTTAATAATAAAATTAGTGATTAAATGTGAACTAGGGTTTCTATAGAGAATTGGGGTTTTTATTAATATACATATAGATAAAACTTAATAATGGAATCACTTATATTTTAATAAAAAGTGTTGCACGATCGATTATGGGTCACTCAACAGATGGTTTTTCTCTCAAACTCACCTAGAATCAATACTCAGCAAAAGTCTTATAAAGAGTTGATCACAATATAACAAGTTACTGTAAGTAAATGAACACAGGATGTAAATTTTCAAGGTACTTTATATATCGCTTCTCAACTCAAAGGATTACAAGACTCTTGGACTCAAATTGCATATCTAAAGAGTTACAAGGAGAAGATATATATAATACTACCTACAGCCGGATATACTTTGATACCAGCTGGACACCTCTAACCTAACATCTATACTACAAGATTTTAGGTGAAGTCTTTCAGACATTTTGCCTGAGAGTTGGTAGTCAGGACATGTCCCTGACTTACCTTTTGTCACCAACTAAAGTTGGTAACATGTACTTATCATAAAAAGGTGAACAGTAGAATAAAGTATGGTCAACAACATGGCTCTTTAGGAAGATGCCATGTTGTATCAGAGGTCTGCAGCGGACTGTCAGGGACCATACTTTTATCTGCTGGACATAGCAATGTTTTCCGAAGGATAAAGTACTTCGGAAGAATAACTTCTTCCGAAGCCACTTATACTTCGGAAGACTGCTTCTTCCGAGGCTTGGAGTCTTCTTTGCCTTCGGAAGAAGACTTTGTCTTCAGCTCTTTCATCAGACTTTGTCTTCGGAAGCAGACTTTGTCTTCGGAAGCAGACTTTGTCTTCAGCTCTTTCATCAGACTTTGTCTTCGGAAGCTGAGACTTTGTCTTCAGCTCTTTCATCAGACTTTGTCTTCGGAAGCTGAGACTTTGTGTTCGGAAGCTAGTCTTCAGCTGTTGTTCTTCAGACTCTCGGAAGATCTCTTGCTTGGCTTCGGAAGCCTTTCAATGTAGCACCAAAAATGACTATGAAGTGGTTTTGGTTGCACCAGCCTCATCATGATCCAACAAACTCCCCCTAGGCTGATGCTACCAAAACTTCACTTCCCTCTTCTTTTCAAAGCTCTCAGCACCATTGACAGTAAGTGTTTATCAGTGTCTTCATTCTTTCCTGATGTGGTGCTGAGAATCTTGTACAAATCCTTGGTAGACAAAACCTCTACTCTGTCACCTTGGATTATATGTACCCTTTGTTGTGGCCCTCTGAAAAGAGTTAGTTGATGGGAACTATAGTCATATTCCCATCTAACTATTGGTTCCAATTCAGGACCTTCCACCATCTGTAGAAAGGCTGTGCCTTTGGTGGTTGGTCTTTCCTTGTCTTCTGCTCTTTTCAACTTCAACTCTTCTTCAATCTTGGCTCTTCTACTTAGTTCAGCCAAGTGGAGACCACTGATATGATTTCTGATGTGTGCAGCAGTCTCAGAGTTGGAGGGATTGGAGAATGGCTTCTCTGCAAGCTCAACAAGGTCAAATCTGCTGAGATGCAATAAAGAAGTGGCATTAAGCCCATTGGTTTCACCATTCTCCCTTTCCACAACAAAGTTGTGAGAAGGTTCATCGAACCTCCACTGGATTATAGCATTCCTAGGTCCAGGAGATTGACTAGAAATCCTTTCCTTGTATCCAGTAGAGTCACCAGTCTCCTTCTTAGTCTCTTCTTCTCGGCATTGAGGGTATCGTAGTTGAGACCAAGAAGTCTTGCAGCCTGGCCCAAGGTGTCTCTAGGCAACTCAAGAAATTGGCCTAGGTGAGGGAGCTTGAAGAGTTATCAACATAGGTGATGTTGATAAGGTCTCCCTCACAGGAGATGCTGCTCAAAGTGGTGCAATTAATGAGCCTTGTCTTGAACTCCTTTATTTCCTCAAAGGAGAGATGTTGAGGAGGCTGAGGGGATGGTTTTGGTTTTTGTTGGGCAGGCTTAGGTTTAGTGGTTTTGGGTTGTGTTTTGGGTTTTAGGATGGGTAGTTTGGGTGGTTGAGGTGAGTGGTAGGTTTAGGTTTAGTTGTGGGTTCAGGGGTGAAGGTTTCATCAGTGGGTTCGGTTTTAATGGGAAATGGGATTGGTTCTTCTGGTGTGGGTTGTGGTTTAGTGGTTGGCTGTGGTTGAGTGGCTGGGGTGAAGACCATTCCCTGTACCCTCCTGTACATCTCCTTCCTTTTCCCCAAACGGATGTCAGTTTTAATTTCACTAACTATCCGCTGAAGTGTCCTTTCGGACATAGGTCCCACCTGCCTACCAGAGAAGCCATGAGCTCGTAGATAGTCTTTCATCCAGGCTTTGTCATTGGACTTCTTGGTGGCAGTGACCCCCTTCTCTTCCTCCCTCCGCTTCCTCTCCTTCATCTTCTCCCTAGCAGCTTTCTTCCTTTCCTTCTCCATTTGATCCTGCTCTTTGTTGTGGAGCAGCAGGATCATGTCATCATCATGTGGAGATAGTTCAGGAAGACTGAAGCCTCTTGATAGTAGGAATTTGATCCTATCCTCTCTCAGATTCAGAGCTGCTTCTCTTCGCTCTTCTTCTTCCCTCTCCAAGGCCAACCTGGCTTCTTCTTCTTGCCTTAGCCGGGTTGACCTCTCCAAAGACACCAGCTCCTCTAGTGGTAGCAGGAGTACTTTCTCATTGGCAGCTCCCAGGCTGATGAGCTGGTCAATGAGTGCTGTTCTTCTCTTGGTGTTGATCTCTTCCTGATTGACTGTAGCTGCCTTAGAACTAGCAGCTAGCAGTTTCTCAGTAGGAAACCTACCTTTCTTCTTGAGCTTCTCAATCCTCTCCTCCCCCTGAAGCTCTTCTGCAGTCAATTTCCTTTTGCCTTTGTCTTTGACAGAGCTTGACTGTGGTGGTTCTTGGATAGAGGGTTCAGATTGAGAGAGAAGTTCAACTGGTGTTTGGGTTGGAGGAATATCAGAAATGTCCTCCCCGCTCACCTCAGATGCTATTTTAGCAATAACATCTGTGATGGTCAGTTCCTCGGACATCTGGAATAAGCCTTCCGCAGCTTCTATTTCGGCCTCAGAAGACTTTTCTTGTTCTTCCGAGGCTTCAATGTCAGCTTCAGAAGCTTCAGCCTGAGCTTCGGAAGATGAGATTGCTGCAAGTTCTGTCCCATCTGTTTTAGTTGCTGGGCCATCAGTCCCCATTTCCCCTTCGAAGTTAATCTCAGGTTCCATGTGGACCTTAGGTTGACCAACTTCTTCCACAGTGGTAGAAGGTGCAGTCAGTCTTTGAAGCTCCTCAGCCCCAAATATATGAGTGTGGTGTCAGGGCTGGGCTGCTCTAAGGAGGATCTCAATACAAACTTTGTGAAAGTCTTTAGAGATCATGAAGCATCTTTGAGTCAATCTCTAGGAATGATTGAGATGACTCAGGTAGTGTGATGAGTTGTGAAGAAAGATTGGGTCTGTGGTTCCTCAAGTGTTTGTCTCTGAACTTTCTCCCCCTTTTTGGTAGCATCATCTTGAGAGCTAGATGAGCTAGAGGAAGAAGTCATTGAGACCTGAACAGGTACATGCCTAACAGATCTCTCCGTCTGTTTCTCAGCTAGTTTAGCCTTGAGGTTGTTAATCTCAAGTTGCTGAGTGGCAGTCCTTGATTCTAAAATCCTCACCTGTGATTCCAGGTTAGAGACCTTAGAAAGCAAGTACTGAAGTGTTAGTTGCATACTTCCTCATCTTCATGAGAAGAATCACGGGAGATGAGATAACATACCTAGTATGCTCAGTCTCACCACCAGATGTGGCTTCTTGGCACCCTAGATACCTTTGCTCAAAGTCATCTCTTTCAGAGAAGTCAATGGGCAAAGTTGCCGTAGACTCAGTCCTAATGATGTTACCACTGTCCTGAGAGCTCAATAAGAGACTCTGAGTAGTGGCAGCTGAGCCTACATGAGTCCCCTCCACATCAGTGGGACTCACCTCAGTAATTGGCTGCTGATGGGGGCTAGAGACAAGGGATCTCTTGGCTCTGTTGATCTTTTAGAGGGTGTTGTAGATCAACTTCATGGCCATGGAGAGATGTAATCTCTTCATCAGTGCGGAGTAAAAGGTCAGTGAAAGATAGGGAGGTTAAACCTACTAACCCGGACCTAGATCAATGTCTACAGGCATTGAGCCTATGGTGGGGCTATCCCTAGAAGGCTGCACAGGGGAGTGTAAAGACTCATCCTATGGGCTTAAGGCTTGGGTTCAGGCTCTTGGGTTTGAGACTGAGGAGGCTCAAAACCCACATTGAGGTCAAATGTGAAGGATGGTGTGACCTCGGACTGAGTGGGAGCCCATGATTCCACTCTAGCCCTTTTGGTTTGAACTGTGGGAGCTTGTTCAATCAGAGTAGATTGAACAAGGGTTCATTTGGGGCATCTCTGGTAAGTGATTCTGATGGGTAAAGAAGGTTTTGTTGGCATTGTGGTGGAGGTTGCTGGTGTGGGTTCATCACCTGTGGGGATAACAGGGATGTCACCAGTAGCTATGCGCTCAGTCATCTCTGGAGGTAATGGAGTGTACCGTCCAGTGAAGTTGATGGAAACCTTCTTCAATGTTTTGAAGATGGTAGGTCTTACTTGTGGAACAGTAAGAGCAGCTGCATAGACAAGCTTGCTCGGTTCCAACTCACAGTTGATTATGTGTTGAATAAATCTGGGATACATGAAGAATGTATCCCTGCTCAGATTGCCGATAAGATAGGTCAACACAAATCGTGAGTAGTTGAAGCGTAGACCTTTCACCAACCCATGAACTAGGCATCCTAGTTCATAATGTGCAGCAGGAACTTCCAATGGTAAGAGAAGTTAAACTTGTAGACGGTAGACCTGCTCACATCCCCTCCATATCCCATGAGGATATAGGTGCCTTCCAAGTCTTCTTTGGGGAACTCAGTAGGAGCCCCATCATCGTGAAGCTCGAGATGCTCCCTGATGAGTTGTTCTGTGATGACCAACTCTTGGCCACAAATGCGGGTTCTCAGTACTCGAACCCATTCAGAACTACAGTTTGACCGTTACTCCAGAATTCGGACATATGGTTAGAGTATGCGGTGGGGTTAACTGTTAGTGCAGTGAGGTATGTGGATTCGGTAAGAAAGGTGATGATTTGGGTGAAGTCGGCATCTCTTGACGAATCAAGTAACGCGACTTGGTTGTGCTGAGGTTTAGCGCCATTAAGAGAAGGTAAGCTTGAATTTGGGTGAAATTGCAGGTTTGACAGAGAAGGGAATAGTTAGGGCAGTAAATTGGTAAAAGAAGATGAAATTGATCAGTCAAGATTATTTAAAGGGGATGAATTGTGGTAGTGGGGGTAATAGGGTAACTGTTTGGGATTACTGTGGGTGGTATGGTGGTTTACGGCGGAGAAATGATAGTGGCGGCAAAGGATAATTTTAAATAATCTGACCATCATGAACAAAATCTTTACTTTTTACAGAGTGGGCCCAAAAGATATCCGTTACAGAGTAAAACCTTTACTTCCGAATGTAAAACATTTCCGTAGGTAATTTGTCTTCCGAAGGCAATTTCTCTTCCGAAGCAAGGCATTGCTTCCAAGTAAAATTGTCTTTCCGAATGGAGAATTATATAAGCTTCGGAAGTAGATCTGATGTAAAATCAATCGCTTCTTCCGAGACCAAAAACTCTTCCGAGAAGAAAATTTCCATTGAGGAATTTTGGCTTCGGAAGATATTCAAGAATATCTTCCGAGAGTTAATTCCTCTTCGGAAGGAATTTACACTTAGAATAATTTAAAGATCTTTTGTAACAGGGCTCAAATTATATTGACACAAGACATTACACATTTAAAAGCTTTTAAAAGAGGTAGTTAATCAATATTTATCATCCCAATAGCTGATATGAGATACTTAAATCTTTGTTCATCAAATGCCTTTGTGAACAAATCAGCATATTGTTCATTTGAGTCAACTTTGATTAACTTGATCAAATTTTCTCATGAATATCTCTAATGAAATGATACCTGATATCAATGTGCTTTGTCTTGGAGTGCTTCACCGGATTCTCAGTAATGGAGATAGCACTATTGTTGTCAATATGGATATGAGTAGTCATGAAGTTGAATCCATAGTCTAACATCTGATTTTGAATCCATAGCAGTTGAGCACAGCAGCTAGCAGCAGAATGTATTCAGCTTCAGTAGTTGATATGAGAGACACAGGATTGTTTCTTGCATTGCCATGAGATAATCCTTCCACCAAGAAATTGACATCCTCCTGATGTTGATTTCTTGTCAATGTTGCAGCCACCATAGTCACTGTCAGAGTATCCATAGAGATTGAAATCACTATTTCTTGGATACCAGAGTCCTAGTTTAGGTGCCCCTTTGAGGTATCTGAGGATTCTCTTAACAGCAGCTAGGTGAGACACCTTGGGAGCAGCCTGATATCTTGCACAAATGCATGTGGCAAACATGATATCTGGTCTACTAGCAGTGAGATACATCAGAGAACCAATGATTGCTCTATACTGATGTTGATCAGTATCCTCCCCCTCAAGGTCAGGGCAAAGATTATGGTTTCTGGGTATAGGTGTCTTAGCTGGTTTACAGTCCTTCATTTCAAATCTATCTAAGATGTCTGAGACATACTTAGATTGACTTATGAAGAACCCTTCCTTCATCTGTTTCACCTGAATTCCAAGGAAAAAGTCCATTTTTCCCATGGAACTCATTTCAAATTTCTGCTTCATATTGCTCTCAAAGTCCTTGCACATTTGGTCATTTGAAGAACCAAATATGATGTCATCAACATAGACTTGAACGAGCAATGTCTTCTCCACTCTTTCTGATGAAAAGAGTCTTGTCAATGGTACCTCTGGTGTAGCCATTCTTCAGGAGAAACGAGACAAGGTCTCATACCACAGCCTAGGTGCTTGGTGCAGCCCATATAGAGCTTTATCCAGTTTGCACACATAGTTGGGGTGCTGGGTCTTCAAATCCTGGAGGTTGACATACATAGATTTCCCTATCTATATCCCCATATAGAAAAGCACACTTGACATCAAGTTGGTAGACTGTGAAGTTCTTGGATGCAGCATAAGCAAGGAAGATCCAACTGCCTCAAGTCTTGCAACAGGTGCAAAGACATCAGTATAATCAATTCCTTCCTCCTGGGTGTACCCTTGAACTACTAGTCTTGCCTTATTCTTGATAATCAAGCCTCTATCATCTTTCTTGTTCCTGAACACCCATTTAGTGCCTATGGGTACTTGACCAGACGGTAGTGGGCATAGATTCCAGACCTTTGTCTTTTGAATTGAAGCAGCTCCTCCTGCATCGATTCAACCCAACTACTATCCTTTAAGGCATCTTCTACCTTCCTTGGTTCCATCTGAGACAAGAAGCATGAGTACAAGCAGACATTCCCATGATGAGTTTGCCCTCTTGTTCTCACACCCTCAGAGACATTCCCTATGATGTTCTCAGTTGGATGAGTGTTGTGAATCCTAAGGCGAGGAATCACTTCCAGTTGCAGAGATAAGTCCAGGTTGGACATGTTCTGATCAGGAACTGGATCACTCTGTCCAACTGTGTTTCAAAGTCATTCAATGAGGACTAATTGAATGATAGAGAAACATCATCAATGTTGGTTGCAAGTAGTATTAACAGTTTCCTGTTCCTTCAGAATACCACTTCCCTCAACTGGTGTTGTAATGGATCACCTGAGAGCTTTGGGTTCATCAGGTGATTCACTTGTTGAAGCTTCACTATTCCTGGAGATAGTCACACTATCAGATCTGTGAATGGTTGAAGCTTGTTGCCTTTCAGCTCTTGAAGAAATTGGAAGAGGTCTGGGAAGCTCAAATAGTTGATGCATCAGCATCAGCATCAGCATCACCTTGAGCACCTGTTCCAGCTGAAACATTCTCACAAGATTGTTTAGAATAGTTTGGAAACAATTCTAAATCAAAGATATAATCAGGTCCATTCCCCCTAACACAAGGAGTGTGCTCATTAACAACTATATTGGATGACTCCTCAAATTGTTGATTCTTGATGTTGTATACTCTATAAGCTTTGGAGCTAGAAGAGTATCCAACAAAGATAGCATCATCCGACTTCTCAGCAAACTTTGCTAAGTTGTCCTTTGTGTTAAGTATGGTACACCTGCAGCCAAAGGACCTTAGAAAGCCAATGAACGGTGGCCTCTTGTTCCATAACTCATAAGGGGTTTTTCCATGGGGCTTAACTACAAGAACCCTGTTCTGCACATAGCATGCAGTACTGACCTGCCTTGCCCAGAATGTTAGAGGCAGCTTTGAATCAGCTAACATGGTCTGAGCAGCCTCAATAAGTGTCCTATTCTCCTCTCAGCAACACCGTTTTGTTGAGGAGTTCTGGGAGCACTATATTGTCTGGCAATCCCTTTTGAGTCACAGAATGACTCAAGAACAAGGTTCTTAAACTCAGTCCCTTGATCACTTCTAATGATCTTAACCTTGTGATCAATTTGATTTTCTATTTTAAGAATAAAAGATTTTAACGTTTCAGCAATTCATCTTTACTTCTTAAAAAGAATACCCATGTAAATCTTGTAAAATCATCAACAATCACAAGGCAGTATGATTTCCTTCCAATGCTTATTATACTTGTGGGACCAAAGAGATCCATGTGCAATAAGTGTAATGGAGTAGTGATAGAGTTAACATATTTGGATTTATGAGATGATCTGTGTTGTTTCCCTTTCAGGCATGCAACATAGTTATCTTTGCAGAAAAATTCCTTTTTAGGCAAACTATGTACCAAGTTATTTTTAGCCAATTTATTCATTGTTTTAAATTCACATGACACATGCGTTTATGCCATAGTGTTGACTCATCACTATCAGCTTTGGAAAGAAAGCATGATACTTCACCAATAGGAGAAGCATTGTTCATATCCAGCTTGTACATATCCCCTTTCCTGGGAGATCTAAGAAGCACCAATTTCGGAGGAATTGTCATCCCTGGTTTGGGATAATGCACTCATGTTTGTGAAAAGCATCTGATGCTTCTGGTCACAGAATTGAGAAACACTTAACAGATTGTGTTCAAGCTGTTTGATAAAGTGAACTTTGTCAATGTTTATTCTACCATTGGATATACTTCCTCTGCCAGAAATATATCCTCCGGCCTCACCTCCAAATTGGACAGGCCCTCCATCATAGTTCTGGAATTGTTGAAGGAGAGATCTGTTCCCTGTCATGTGCCTGGAGCATCCACTATCTACAATCCAGACATTGTTGTTCTTGTCAAATGGATGTCCCTGCACATAAGATGAGATGGTTAGTTTTGTTTGGAAGCCCAAGCCTTGCTCGTCTTGGGCTCTTCCAAAGATAGTGACATAATTGAACCGAAAGATATGCATTGGGGTTCAATAGAGGTCGTTGAAGAAGAGGTTTGGGCTGCAACATCTTCCTTGATCTTCCAATCCATCCCTTGGTTGATCTTTAAGGATGAGCTTGTTGAAGCTTTTGCAGCATGGCCTTCTTCCGAAGCTTCTTTCTTTTCGGAAGAAGCCTTCACCACCTTTTCTTCCGAAGTAGTCTTCTTTTGAGATGGTTTCAAGGGAGCCTTCTTTTTCTTCCGAACCTTAGAAGGTAAGGCTTCCGAAGCCATTTTCCCTTCGGAAGGAGTACTTCCTTCCGAAAGCAACTTGGCTTCCGAGATCAATTTTCCCTTTTCATCATTTGGACCGTTTGAAGTGGTCCAACTGAGAAACCTTCTCTGACTCCTTCTCTTCTAACATTATTTGCATAATGTGTGCTTGCTGGATTGTAGTAACAATCTTTAGCCATGTGGTTGTGCAGACCACACATTATGCATGCAATGTTAGCCTTCTGGGAACTAGCAGGTTGCTGCTTCTTGGATTTCTTCTCTTCATCAGCAACTTTCCCTTTCAACCTCTGATCCTTTGATAGGACAGGAGTGCTGGTATTACACTCCTTTCCTGAATCAGAAGTACCTACCACTTGAAATCCGGCAGAAATGAAGACACCCTTTTGCTTTGGGTCAATCTTAAGCTTGGACTCTGCTACCTTCTTGGCAGTCCTTCTAGCAGCTTTAGCTCTGCTTCTTCTTGCCTTGGTGGTTAGGATTTGGTCTTCACAGGTGGAGATGAGTGTATCCTCCTTTTCTCCCTGTGGTGGCCACTATTGTTACCTCATCCTCTAGTTCCAATGGAGAAGGGTCAGCAGTTGGAACCTCTTGCTCTTCAGTACCACATCTAGGTAGTCTAATAGACTCATAAGAGTGTGGTGGAGCTATTTCATTGGTTCCCAACCCTTCTTTGTTTTGATAAAACATTTTGGAATGAGAGGATGATGCAAGAATAGTTTGGAAGCTTTGCTCACAATAGCTTGCTTCCTTGCCTGAGCCTCAGCAGTGACTAACTGGGCTTGAACTTCAGATAGTTTAGATATCAGATCTTTGATTTGAGTCTTATAGTTGGTCTTTTCATGTTTTAAAAGAGACACAGTTTTCTCTAACTCTTCAATTTTCTTTTGATAGTCAGATTCAGCTCTCTTAAAATCAGATTTTAACACATTTAAAGACTCAACCTCAGATCTGATTTCCGAAATGTAATCCTTATAAAGTTTAACTTTAGCAATACAGGCAGCAGTACAAAGATGTTCATATACCTGATCATCATCTGTTCCGACCATGAGTGCTTGAGCGGGAGTCACATCCTGAACCATGAAGCTCCAGTCAACTTCTTGAGCCACAGCAGCTGTTTCAGTTGACTTCTCTTCATGCTTTGAAGCAGTGGGATGTGTGGAGGCCTGTGGGGTTCCCGGGTTGTTCTTGGGAGCCTTGCATTCCCTAGCAAAGTGACCAAGTTGGTTGCAGTTGTAACACTTTGCTTTGCTCTTATCAAACCCAAACTGTTGTTGACTGGGTTTTGAGGGAATTGCCTTCCAGTTCTCTTGAAGAACTTCTTCGCTCTGTAAGTTAAAAGAGCCATCTGCTGGACAATGTCCATTACTCCATATCATCTGGACTGAAGCACTCAAGATCATCAAAGCAGTATTGAAAATCACCAGAGTGTCCACTTCTAGAGACAAAGGCACAACTATCCTGAAAGGAGTTGTGTTGAACCTTTTGAGACTTTGGAGTCTCAGGTAGAGTAATGTAGGGTCCACTGTGTGAGTTGTCAGGGTAACACATCAACTGATGTGTGGTTCTATGATTTCCCTTTCAACCACATGAAGGGCTGAACTCAGTTGGTTATTAGAGTGACCAGAGGAGTTCTGCATGTTCATCTCTATCGGAATGCACTTAGGATACCATACAACTCTGTGAGAGTAAGAGTCTTAAGGTCCGAAGTTCTCTTGATTACAACATAGTAGTGTCTCCATAGTTTAGGAAGGGAAGACATGAACTTCCTAACTATGTCTCTATTCTCAAGAGCTACTCCAATATCCACCAGAGTATCTACTATCTCAACATACCTGAAGTATTGTTGAGTCAAGGTCTCACCAGCCTTGAAAGTAAAGTTCTCAAACTGCTGCTTCAAGAGATCCTTCTTGTTCTCTTAGGTTTCCTTGGATCCTTCATACATCAGCTTCAATGCTTCCCATAAATCTTTAGCAGTCTTGCACTTCTTGAAGCCTCTGTAGACGGAGTTGGGAGAGCAGTTTGGAGAGAAGTCATAGCCCTTTGATCTAGCTCTATTCTCTTCCTATCTTCTTCTGAGTAATCATCAACATCTTTTGGAATGATGCGATTACCAGTGGCAGAAGTAGTGCTTGGTATGAAAGGACCATTGACAATGGAGTCCCACATCCTTGAATCTTGACACTTGATGAAGCCTTCCATTCTAATACACCATGTGTCAAAGTCTTCAGGGGTGATCAGTGGGGACTTGGTCATGGTGCCAGTTTTCATATCAGCCTTGGAGAGAGCGGCCATTTGAGTGAGTGGTTTGTAGTGAGGAGTGAAGAACAGGTTGATTTGGATGGTAAGATCTCACAATCAAGAGCCTGGAGCTCTGATACCAATTGCAGGATGGATTATGGGTCACTCAACAGATGGTTTTTCTCTTAAACTCACCTAGAATCAATACTCAGCAAAAGTCTATAAAAAGTTGATCACAATATAACAAGTAACTGTAAGTAAATGAACACAGATGTAAATTTTCAAGGTACTTTTATATATTGCTTCTCAACTCAAAGGATTACAAGACTCTTGGACTCAAATCTCTTATCTAAAGAGTTACAAGGAGAAGATATATATAATACTACCTACAGCCGGATATACTTTGATACCAGCTGGATACCTTTAACCTAACATCTATACTACAAGATTTTAGGTGAAGTCTTTTAGACATTTTACCTGAGAGTTGGTAGTCAGGACATGTCCCTGACTTACCTTTTGTCATCAACTAAAGTTGGTAACATGTACTTATCATAAAAAGTTGAACAGTAGAATAAAGTATGGTCAACAACATGGCTCTTTAGGAAGATGCCATGCTGTATTAGAGGTCTGCAGCGGACTGTCAGGGACCATACTTTTATCTGCTGGACATAGCAATGTTTCCGAAGGATAAAGTACTTCGGAAGAATACTTCTTCCGAAGCCACTTATACTTCGGAAGACTGCTTCTTCCGAGGCTTGGAGTCTTCTTTGTCTTCGGAAGAAGACTTTGTTCAGCTCTTCATCAGACTTGTCTTCGGAAGCGACTTTATCTTCGGAAGCAGACTTGTCTTCAGCTCTTCATCAGACTTTGTCTTTGGAAGCTGAGACTTGTCTTCAGCTCTTCATCAGACTTTGTCTTCGGAAGCTGAGACTTGTCTTCGGAAGCTAGTCTTCTGCTGTTGTTCTTCAGAGTCTCGGAAGATCTCTTGCTTGGCTTCGAAAGCCTTTCAATGTAGCACCAAAAATGACTATGAAGGGTTGGTTGCACCAGGATCATATGATCCAACAAGTGTATATCATTTAAATAACTTAACGTAATTAAAGTCTTATAACAATGGATAAAGTAAATATAAAGTGTAAATAATTGCTATAATTATTTAAAGTAGGAAGATTTAACTACTAAAGGTATCGTTTGGACCCATAATGATATAATTTAAAACCATAATTTAAAATTCATTTTATAAGAAATAACTAAAAGTAATCTTGGTTATATTATTTTATAAATATTTAAATTTAAAGAAAAATTGCAGAAATAATTTGATGATTTAAAAATAATAAAGTTATAAAAGTGATTTCTATAATTTTTAGGAATTTTTTGTAATTTTTAAAAGGCTAAAAGCCTAAAAAAATAGGTTGAGGGTGCCCGGGTTCGAAACCGGGACCTCAAGGTTGAAATGCAAGGGACTAACCAGTGAACCAGGGCCGTGGCCTTGGTTTCACTTGGTTTTAAATCCTTTAAACACGAATAGAAAGACAAATCCCATTCATATAAACCCTAGAATGGAATCCAACGAATTGATCACCAATTCATTCATGATAATGAAATCAACATTAGGGCTTTTAATCCCCATGTGATTTCGACTCTATGGGCACATTTAATTACCCGAATGACTGTTAAAAATGATCAGAACAGATGCAGAAGAGCTTCGACCGAGGCTGAATTCGTTTGAGTGCAAGTGTTGATGTTAGCCGAATTAAACTTATGTGAAGCTTCTAGGGATTGTGACTTCGAAAACCCTCAACAATTGCGTTTACAAGCGTGCAGAAGGTAGGGTTCGCACATGTACAGGTCACGACGAAGGGATGATTGAATACGAGTGTTCGTGTAAGTTCAGGTGAATTGAGTACACCATTAGCTTCTAAATGATTAGACGAGCGTATATACATGTTTAATGCATCATTAATGCGATTTAAGTGTGGAAAACATTTGGAGGTGGGGGGGGAGTTTCGGTTTTGAGTTCGAGTGTATTAAAGGCCGGTTTTTAAAGCTCAATTATTATGTTATTATTGTGGAATGGTCTCACGAACGTTTTGGTGTATTTTGGCAACACGAAACAAAGTATAATGGTGATTAGAGTGTTGGCCGGAGCCGCGACCGAGATGGCCGGTCCCAGCCGGAATCGCAGGGGAAAGAAGGGGGTGGGGGTTTGGGTTTTATAATTTTACAAGAATAGTCCCTGCAGTTTGTTTTTATTTTTAGCTCTAAAACTTTAATTTAAAATTTAAAATTAACAAAACAACCTGGGACTTTAAACGAACTTTAAGCTTTAATCATTTTATTAATTATCTAATTTTTATAAATCTTTATTATATTTTATTATTATATTGTTATTATTATTATTATTATTATTATTATTATTATTATATTATCATTATTATTATAGTATATAGTATTTATTATTGTTATTGTTATAATTTATTATATAATAATAATCATTATAATCTTTAAAGGATTAAAAGACAAATTAAAGCAATAAGCATAAGCAACCCAGAGTTTCATGTATAGCAATAAAGGCCTTACAGAATTGCAAAGCTAACTTTAAATTAACTCAAAATTACAAGATGTTACAGTCTCCCCAACTTTAAGAATTTCGTCCCGAATTAAGAATAAAACGTAAATGAACAAAGGAATTATAATGAGGGTACGTGTACAAACGGACAGTGATTGTCGTTTAATTAGAGATGAAACGCTTTACTTATGGAATCTTACAATGTTCTTGACATAATATATGCCAACTTGAACTCTTACAGTGAAATACAAGACGTTAAACGTCACGGTTTGTTACACGTTCGCATATTTGTATGTACGTCTTCGAAGATTATTTGTTCTATTCTCTATATATGTTGATGTGTGTGCATGTTCATGAAAAAAATATCCATTTCGATATACCAAATTGATCATAAACGGTTAAGATATGAGTTTGGGGAAACCTAAAGGTCACGGTTAGGCCTCCCGTGACACTTTTTCCATGTAAAATCCCACACGGCAAACTCAAAACGTGACCCCTTTTTCTCAACAAACTGTAACACTTCATTCAACAACGCCACAAGGGCCATGCGCCCCGAACAGGAAAGCGGTCACGGTTTTGTCACACCACGCTGAGAGCGAAAACACGAGGATGCGAGCTAGACGGGTTCGTCATACACATGGTTAACAATAGAGATGCAACAGTAATGTAATTGATGACAAGCGTGTCATGACGACACCCGCACAAATGGAGACTTGTGTCGTGTCTAGTCAATATTCACGACAGCATAGCCATAAGCATAAACATTGTAATTGATTCACATAACTTGCAAAATTTTCACATAACCATAAAAAATTGTATTCTTGTATATAATTCCCACAACCCGGGAACAAGTACCGAAAGAATAATAATTGTATGATGGACTGCAACCATGTACAAAATAAATGTTCATCATGTATGTCCAGTCTCAAAAATGCATCCTAGGGTCTCCAATAAGGCAGCACGCCTAGATCTTCAATTGTCATTGATACCTGCAAAATATGCTCAAAAATGTCAACAATAATGTTGGTGAGCTTCGCAGGTTTGAATTGTAAACATGTATTGAATGTTGTATAGTGTTTGTAGTGGAATACCGTGCATACAGTTATAAGCAAGCAATATCACATACCATGAGTTTTATACAACCAAACCTAGATGAACCACAAAGCAATTGTCGGAAATATTCACCCCAGGCCCGATCCTGGCAGTTGTATGGACTCACGAGTAACCTCTGTCAAGGGTGGGGTGTCAACCCAGTAGTACTACTAATACCAATCCGTTGGTTCCTACCCGGAATTAATGGTTGTAAGAAGAACCATAAAGTAACATCATGTAGCATCAGATAAGCACTCACACACATTATCACGTTGATTCCAAGTATGAACATTGTATGTAATATTGAACAACATTGAAAACTGGTGAGCACTTTTCCCCATGATTGAAAAACATTGAAAACTTGTATAAGCATAAAAGGGACCACGAAACTCACAGTTAAGTGGTAAGTATGTATGATGAACTCCCCAAACTTGTATGTACGATATAACTTCCAAACTTGTATGTATGAACGATCAATCACCTATTACCAGTTATATTAAGCATTAATGATATGCCTACTGTTAATAGTATTGTTTAGTTGAGTCGGGGCATATCCGTTCGGTCGTGGGTAACACTTGCATACAAAACACACGATAGATCTTATGTAGATCCGAGTACTGGAAGCGTTGCCATTGTAGCTGATATTTGTGTAAAAGTGTTATTGTTTTCAGAGAAGTATTTGTTAGTACTTGTGTATAAATCGTTTGTTACTAATGGCAAAATGTTAAGTTGATTGGATTTTGAATAACATTAATAAGTCCAATAGTGTTAATCTTAAAGATCGCCATTAGCAATGGCAACCATGTCGATGTCACCTTAACATGACACGACAACACACACCACACACAGGAAGACTTCATACACAATGATTCCATTTGCACAAACAAGACCAGACGCACGACTGGACACTTCATTTGCACGAATCAACTCTCAGTCGTGCGAATCAGCTTCATTCGCACAATTGACCCTCATTCGTGCAACTAAGCACTCAGTCGTACCACATATCACCCAATCGCACGACTCAACCTTCCATTCGCACGATTCAGCCTTCATTCGTACGAATAAGCTTCATTCGTATGATTGAACTCTCATTCGTGCGACTGGACCTTCAGTCGCGCGATACACACAGTCGCACACATTCATCCGTATTGACTCAATGGCACACACTCTCAATCGCATGCTTCATTCGCACGACACGCATACGCATGGACTCAGTCGTAGACTCACCCCAGTCGCACCACTCAGTCGCACGATTGACTCAGACGCATGGACTCAGTCGCACGACTCACTCAGTCGCACGGCTCAGTCGCCTGAAAGACTCAGTCGCCTGAACAGTAAGTTTCGCGACTGCTGAAGTGCAGAGAAGCGTCCAGCTGCTCCGGGCACGAGTTTCAACACACACGAACCTCCAGAAACACTCATCTAACATGTCTAAGTAAGAAGCATACTCAAAAGGCTACACATGCACCCCCACGACCTCTGTGCTCGGATGAACCCGAGCACCCGAAGCCTAGAAAACGCTGAAGTGAAACCAAGCAAGAAACGGGTCAAGCAAGGTTATCTACCTGCTAGAAGTGAGTATTCACGATGATACCAAGATTTGACGGTGAAAACGCAACAACGTGATGGATTTTGGTGCTAGATTGAGAGAAAATGGAGAAGAAGGTGAAGAAGAAGAAGAAGCAGAAAGTGAAGGCTAGGGCTGGTTGGGGTATTATACCCAGCCCTAGTTTGGCAATTTGTCAAGCTTAGTCCCCTGCACTTAGCCCTCGAGTCCCCAAACTTGTTTCGGTTGAAAACGACGCAAATACGCGTGTTATGCTATTATAAGGATGTGGTTTAATGTTGTTTATATTATATGACATAATATAATTAGTGATGTCGGTTTGTGATATTCATGAGCGTTTTGGATGATATGATTGCAAATATTGATAACACCACTGAAACGGAAAACAAATCAAACATGATGTCCTCTCGAATAACCTTGAAGGGAAAAATGAGCGCTCTAAGGATAGTAACGTAATTTAACGTTAAATGATGGACCTTGAGGTGACGGATGTCAACGGTTAGACCTAACCGTGACCTTTTGCCTTATTTTTTTAAATATTTCCTAAGTAAATATTTTTCACAAAAATACCTACCATGAACCGGTGGTAGTTGGTTTCGAGCCCACACCATCCCTTGTTGCCCTACCGTCTTAACCGGTCGGGACGAGAGGGGTTCGCTGACATGAATGGAAAAAACGCTTTTAGATAGAGTTAGTGCAAAGGATGACGGTTTGGCCGCACCGTGACAGTTGCTCTTTGTGAGAAACCCTAGTTGTTAGAAACCCTAACCGTCACGGTTTGGTCAAACCGTGACAGTTATCCTCGTATTTGATTTAGTGTTTTATTATTATTACTACTATTACTATTATTATTTTATTATTATTATTATTATTATTATTATTATCATTATTATTATTATATTATTATTTCTATTATTATTATTATTTCCTATATTATTATATTTCTCTATTATTATTATTATTATTCCTATTATTATTATTATTATTATTATTATTATTATTATTATTATTATTATTATTTCTATAATTATTATTATTATTATTACTATTATTTCTAATTTTATTTCTATTATTATTATTACTATTATTTCTAGTATTATTATTAATATTATTATTATACTATTATTTTATTTTTATTATTTCTATTATTTTACTATATTTTTCATTATCATCATCATCAAATAAATGATATTGATTATATTATAATGTCTCCGATGGTCCAAATAAAGAGTTGTACGCCTCTTCAGCAAATATGTTCGACGGTTGGTTTCCTCCTCCCCCCACGGGGGTGACTCCCGTATACGTACTATTCTTAAAAAAGATAATGGTTAGATTTTCAAATAAGAAGTTATAATAAACCAGACACTGTTTAAGCATATATTGTCATTATAGTGTGTCCGTCGCTTGATGAATAGTCTAGGCTTAATGTTATACACCTTTTAAACACATGAAACTGGGTCATTCGCAGGAGCATATGCGAATGAGACTTAGTCGTACGAGCTGAGCCATGCTAATGGACCAGTCGTGCGACTGAGAGATGCGATTGGGGCATTCGTAAGACTGAACCATAAGAATGGTCCAGTCGTACGATTGAACTATATGCATGGTCCAGTCGTACGATTGAACCATACGCATGGTCCAATCGCACGAATGGGCCAGTCGCATCTAATATGGGCCGAAGCCTATATATACCAGTTTCATCGTGTAGAAACCTAGGGTTAGAGAGGGAGTCTGCCCGGGCCTAGGTGCTGCCGGATAAGAGGGGAGATCATGCTCGATCTCCCCTTGCCAAGAGTCTTGATTCTTAAGTTGTAACGAGCTTAAAATCATTAGGTTCTATCAATGAAATCATTCGATTATTGTTCATACTTTTGTTTATCTTTTGGTTTTTATCCATCCATCAAGAACGTGCTCGGATGTTTACCGATCCAGCAACTTCACAATTGGTATCAGAGCCGATTACTGCTAGAATGATCTAACAATCATTCTAGCAACCCGAGCTCTTGATTTCTGGATCAAAGTTCAGATCTTGACGTTAAACCCACTCCGTGTTCTTCGTGTTTTACTCAGATCTGGGTACGTGTGGTGTTTCTATGTTAAAATCGAATTCGAAACCATGTTCGTATCACCCTTGTGAATCTGATGATGTCTATCTTGATTCCGTTCACGTAAAATTCGTCAGATTAGGGTTTTGGGCAGCCCTGGCGGCTGCAGATCTGAAAATCTACGTGCAGACCCGTTCATGCGACTGGGCCATGCGAATGGACCATTCGTATAACTGGACCATGCGAATGGACCATTCGTACGACTGGACCATGCGAATGGACCATTCGTGCGACTGGACCAGTCGTGTTTTAGTCGTGCGACTGGACCAGTCTTATGCTCAGTCGCACGAGTATATCATTCGTATCATCCATTCACACGAATTGATTTTTGTCCTCCATGTCATACGAATGAACGGTGTTCCAAACCAAAAAAAGTCTGGAACTGCCTCTTGCACAGATTTAAGGATGAACAAAGCAC